>CM046364.1:11079352-11131545 GCA_025413025.1 Ficus hispida | reverse complement strand
CGGCTGCTTCTCTCTGTTTTTCTCCGGAAGCAATTATGGGTATTCACTTTTTCTCTGCTTCCTTTCTTTCCCCATTCGTCTCTCTCTCTTCTGCGGCTGCTTTTCCTTCTTTTTTTGTTTCCTTGCTAGGCTAGGGCAACAATGGTACACGTGGCAAAAATGGTGGGAGGCCAGCTGACCACAAATGTCCAGCTCATTCATCCCGCATGATCTCTCCACATAATAGTCTGATGTCAGCAAAATCTGCCAGCTATGCCCAGAATTCCGCCCAGAAATGCTACAGCATAGTTGTAGCATTTACCTGAAAAACATACCACTAGCACTTTAACGATTTGGCCCTCAATTTGCTCTATGATCCTACAATTTACATCAAGAAAAGCATAATTTCAGAAGTTGACCATAGCAAAATAAAACTTACAAAATCCAAAACAAAACACAAAGAAAAAATAATAAAAGTGCTCTTGGCTAAGCAAATTTGAACTAGAAAAGCATTGGATAACTCTAATGTCTTAGAGTTATCAACGACGATCTAGGTTTCCGGTATCCGCCTCCTCCAGCGCCTCACTCTTTCTCCAACCATTCCGTCGCTAACAACTCCGCTATTTCGGTCTCTCGGACGAATAGATCTCCCTCTCCTGCGGTTAGTTTCTGATTCGTAAAAGTGTCTCATCATTTTGTTTCGTCGGTTCAGATGAGTAGAAATATACGGAAATTGGAGTTTTTGAGTTTAGTCATCTGAATTTCACTTTGTTTTCAGCTGGATTTGGTCACCTTGATTATCGATTTGAAGCTCTGACAATTCTGTTGTTTTTTTTCTCATGTGATTTTCGACAGTTTAGATTAACACAACTATTTGGAAATTGGAGTATTTGAGTTCGATGATCTGAATTTCAGTTTGTTTTTCGACGAACTAGATTACTGAGATTGAGTAAAAATCCTGTATTTCTGGATAGATTTATTGAATTCCTGTCAATTCTGTGGCTTTTTGGTTATGTGATTTTCGTTCATGCTGTATTTTGCATTCGTTATAGGATTTGATTATGGAAATTAGGTGCAATCAGAGTTTTCTTCGGAGTTTGAGTTTGGTTGATCTGATTTTTAAGCTACTTTTCATGCAATGAGGTTTTACCATCATGGATCAAGCGATTCGGATTGATTAAGAACGTCATTCTATCTAGATTCAGTCAAATTCGGATAATTCTATTCTTTTATTACTCATATGATTTCGATGATGGTAGATAACAAAAACCACCATTTTCATAACTCAAAATCCACATCTGTTATAAGATTTAATCAAAATTAACTGGTGCAAATATATATATATATATAAATAATATTTATGCATGTATTTTTCCTGCATAAAGAAACAGTGCGTTTTAAATTAAGTATAATAACTCTTTTGAGTATCCCGTGTAAATAAAATTTCCAAGAAAATAAAGTTGATATTGTTAAATGCTGAAAAACAAGATCAAAGTTACTGTCTTTCGGGTTTCTCTCAGAGAACCATCCCTTTTGTTTTATGAAGGGTAATAGAGTTTTTCTTTTAAATTTTTCTTTTAATTTTTTTTTTTTTTTGCACAGATAATTTGATCAAAGCTCACATCATAGTGGATTTTATCTTCTAAGAAAAACACAAGAGATACTCTACTTAGTCTCAGCATTTTTGAAAATACGGGGTAGATTTCTCATGAAAGAAGTTTTTGTTAGTATCACTATTGTTAATTTTCTATAAATAAATTTTGCTGGATCTGGTTTCGAGTTATGTTTGGCTAATTTGCTGATGATGCTGATAATGGCAAATATTCAGCTGGCACTGATTCATTGAAAAGGCTAATGTGGTTTTTGGTGTTTTAATTAGTTAGGTCGGAACTATGTAGAGAACACTCCTTCTGTACGTTCTACTTCAGCTGGAAGACCGTCTGTGTCTGTTCGTACAACAACAGTGGTACCACCGAGCAGATCCTCTTTAAGAACTCCAGTGTCAATACCTCCGATCGAACCTCCTAGTAATAGGAACAAAGATAGTAGAAGGCAAGCATAAATGTTATTCTTTATCTTTGTTTTTCTCTTTTAAATTGCAATCCTGAAGTTAATTAATAATTTTACTACAGTTTCTCTCACGTTTTCCCTTATTGGAAATTGGAATGTAAATTAAAGTTGGTCGATGCTTGTGTCTTAGTTGAGTTCTTTCAAGGCTTTTGTGAACCTTGTTTTACCTTACTCGCTCTTAGTTGGTGCTTTGGATTTAATGTGTCTATTGATGCAGATTTACACCAGATATCGGACAAATTAACTTAAGATCCCCGGGAGAAGAGCGTGAAGCTTCAGCGCTTAGGGATGAAGTATGTCTACTTTAAGTTTAGTTATTTTTGTGAGATTTGAAACGTAATTGAACCAAATCATCCTGAAACGAAAATGACATGAGTTGTAATTGCAGCTTCATATGATACGAGAGGAGAATGAAATTATACTTGAGAAGGTGCGTTCTTCCTTACCAAATAGACATCTGCTTTGAAAATGAATGTTCTGAAATTGATTGTTGAGCATGTTTTGCAGTTTCGTCATGCGGAAGAAAGACGCGAGCAAGCAGAGGCAAGAGCTAGGGAACTTGAAAAACAGGTCAGTTGTTCTAGTAAGTTATTAATTTTCTCGTTGCAAATTTTGTGAATCTCTTTGGTTTCCAACCTTATTTTACAGGATATAAAGTAAATGCCTAAAGTGCTGATTTTTAAGGGGCACATGTTTTAGCATCGGTTTCGTCTTTCATGTGAATTGTCTTGATCACAAACATGACTTCTTGTGTTTGTTATTAGATCTTGAAAGTTAACATTCCATCTTTGAAAAAAAGGTAGTTAACAGAATTATTGGTTTTGACATAGTAACACTTAATACTCTGAATTGTAATCATAACACTATATTCCCTTAAAAAGGTTTTTGACAAAATAACACTTGATACTTTGAATTGCAATCGTAACATTATATTCCCTTAAAAAATTTAAATATATATGTACATCCTTTTGTAGTTATTGGTGAGGGAATAAGTTATTAAAATGTATGTACACTCCCTTTTGTTAGTTATTGGTGTAAGTGTGCTGCGCTTTGCAAACTATGAATTATATTCAATTAGGAATAGCGTCGTGGTATCAATGCAGCTTTTTATTAGAAGTTTCGGATTATCATTGGTCTTGTGGCTCAGAACCTTGCACCTGATAAAAAAAATATTGCGTCTTTGAAAATGGCTGCTATATTCCTCATCCTCCTCCTTCTTCTTCTCTCTTTTTTATTTTTATAAATTCAAATACCCTTTACCATTCTTACAAGCACTGTCATGATTGCACAAAAAAAATAAGAGTGCTTATGAAATGCCAAATTCTGCTTCCGCAGGTTGCTTCTCTTGGGGAAGGTGTATCCCTGGAAGCCAAATTATTAAGCAGGTAAACCTGAGCTATTATGTTGCTTTTGTTCTGTCATTGTTAAGTATTTATTTATTTATTTTTCTAATTGCTTGTTTAATTTCGGACAGGAAGGAAGCAGCTTTGCGTCAAAGAGAGGTACATTGGAGCAATGAATTAGCATGGATAGTAAAGATAATCAGTATTAAGTTGACAATTGACAAGTATATAGTATATTCTCAGAATTGCTAAATGCTCCTTTTCAGGCTGCCCTGAATGCTGCGAAACAAAACAGAGGGTGGGAGAGTTGAGGAAATCACAGCCCTTCGTTCAGAAATTGAGGTAAAATCTTCACCAGGGTTTGCACGTTTCCTATTTATGGTAGTATGGTCTCTGCAATTAGTTGGTGCTCTTTGTTCCAAATAGCAGATTGAAAATCTTGTGACATTTTCATTTTTCATTTTTTTTTTGGGTAATTAGAACTTGAAGGATGGAGCTGCAACAGCATTGGAACAGCTTCGAGAAGCTGAAGCTGAAGGAAGGGCCCTTCGCACAATGACTCAAAGAATGATTTTGACTCAAGAAGAGATGGTTTGTCTTTTGATTTTGAAGTGAGTTTCATGACTAGATATTCTTGTTCTTATGTGCTTACTTCTGTTTCTTCCAGGAGGAAGTTGTTCTCAAGAGATGTTGGCTTGCTCGCTACTGGGGCTTAGCTGTACAACATGGTAATCTATTTTATAAAATCCACTCCTACTTCAAATTTGGTTAGGAATTAAAATCAAATGCATTATTACTTGATGAGACCAACTCAGGCACTTTTTTATTTCATTTTATTTTGTTTTGCATAAACATAGTAGTTAAAATCAAATGCACTATAGGTGTCTATATATGGTCACGGCTATTCTTTTCTTATCACTGTTACTCTGTTGTCTTGCTTTCAGGCATATGTGCAGATATAGCAGGGTTAAAGCATGAACACTGGTCCGCTCTAGCTCCTCTTCCATTTGAAGTTGTCATTTCTGCTGGACAGAAGGCTAAAGAGGAGTCCTGGAATGCAGGCTAGTTCAATCACTCAATCTGTTGGATCTGTTTCTGTTACTGTTCTTTTGCTTCGATTTGTTTTTGACAGCTAATATGCGATTAACCTTTTATATCACAAGCAGGCGGTGATGATTCAGATAGGAGAAAGACTGTTCGGGATTTAAGCGATCTTACAGGGGAAGGAAATATTTCCAGGCTCAAAAGGGGACAACAAGGGATAATTGTCGAAAGGTTGGCTAGAACGGCTCAAACGGTCCAAAAAAAATTGCCTAAATCATTTCTCCATGTTAACTAACTTAGGATTTCGCCTTGAGTTCCACTAATTTGGGTTCTAGAGCTCTTGATAGACCATGAACCTAGCAAATTGCATAAATGTTCTCTAGTTATTTGAAAGAGTGAGTGGCTAAGATTTTGGTGTTCAAGTGGTTGAGAGTCCAAAAGTGTCTCTAGCTAGCGTGAGTGTCAAGCACACAGAAACCACAATTGAAGACGTTACAATGACCTCAAGATAACAATTTGTAGTTGTCACTATCATCGATTCATGGTCATCTTTGCCAACAAAAATTCACACAAATTTTATTTTATTTTATTTTTATTTTTTATTTATTATTTATTTTTTTTTCAACAAAAAAGTGACTACGCGAGAAAACACTAAACTAGAATTTAACTATTCCTAAAAATGAGAATATTAGAGAAAACATATGAAAGAGCCGAAAAAAAAAAAAATAAATGTTCATTCCCCCAAACTTGTAGACAACATTGCCCTCAATGTGGACGAATAAAAGCACAAGGACACATACCTCGGGGATGAAGTTACATCCCCTCATTGTCATCACTCCCCTCTTGAGTTTCTGGTGGTGGTGGAGTGTAGGGCCGGAGGAGGTAATCGGGATAGGCGGAGCATCGCGGTGGATGAGTTAGGAGGACCTCGAGAAGCCAAATACTGATGGAACTGCAACTCATAACGGCTCCTCATGATGTCACGCTGTTGCATATCCTTAACGCGATCTAGGACCTCATGGAGGATACGGTCCTGCTGATTGAGTCTGCCCTGCAGTTCTGTTAGATTTTGGCCCTGTTGGATTGCCATCCGATAAACATCCTCGATAGGGGGACAACATGGGTCGTATCTGGTGCGGATGATGGACCAGTTTCTTCACGGCGTGTGCGGGGGCGAGATGGTTGGCGATGGCGGTTCTCCTCAATTATCCGCTCACGCTCCTGTAGAACACTTGTTTGTTGGGCTGAAACTCCTCGAATCTGATTTCTCCCTCCCAAAACGCGAAGTCTCGGGAGTAGGTTGGGAGGTCGGGGCGCATCATGGTTGTCATAGAGTTCAAAACCCAAGCCGGATTCGATGTGCCTGCCCCCAGGCCATTTAACAAATTTATCCATCGAAGATTTGTCAATTAACATACCACATGGTTTCAAAGGCTCGGTTGACTCAATTGTCACACCAGCATTTCGACACAGCCCAGTGATAAGACATGGATGAGTATGAGCACCTGTCGTCTTCGCCTCGAGGGACCTCACCAAATCGTCCCGAATAACCACACCAATATCAATGCTCCAGCCTTTGCAGATTGCATACAGCAGGGCAGCTCGGTTTTGTACACTTGGTGCTCGTGTTTGGTGGGCATAATGGAGGCGCAAATGAATTTATTCCATGCCTTGGCGTAAATGTTCAAGCAATTTTCTGGGAAGTAGTGCGCGACATCACTATCGTTCTCCCTTGAGGTCCATTCGGTGCCTGGAATACACATCTCGTTGACAATAGGGTCATAATCCCCTCCTTCTTCAAGAAATGCAGCGTATTCATCATCTTCGACCGGCCCTATGTCAAAGTACCTGTTTATTACTTCCGGGGCAAAGGATACCATCGTTCCCCGAACAAACTTCATCGTTGTCTCCTGATAATACCCATTGGCATAGAATTCCCTCACAACTGTTTACGACTGCTGGTTCTTGTATGTCGGTGAAGTTTTGCCATTGTCGCTGTACGATATTGTTTGCGATGTCCCCTTCGATGTCAAATTCGGGAGGCCTTAAACCCCTCTCCACAATTATGGACTTATTTTTCTCCATGAATTTCCCGAATTTGGCCTTGGCCGCCTCATTCACAAATTTTTTATCAACAAGACGGAGGCTAGAGGAGCAGAAGACGATGCTTTTCCTTTCCCGCGCTTCTGAGGCATGATGCTACAGTTGTAGTGGCTTGACAAATTGTCAAACACTTGGTGTGATTTTTTTTTTTTTTTTTCACTTGGACAATTCAACAAACACTTGGTGTGCAACCCCAAAATGTTGACTATAAAAGAAATTAAATCCAACCACTAGTTCCCAAATGCAACCTCAATTAAATATGATGCTTCACAACAAACCACAATTTCAAACAACTCAAGTTCAAGCAACTTTCAAAGAATACCTCACTCCAACTCCAAGCCCCCCAAATGTGAAGTGCCCGTAATTTCCTTTGCTAGGAGATGTGAGATCCTTGATGAAAGAATAGATTGTGAAGTTTGAGATTTTTGGGTGTACGAAGGGTGTGGAGAAATTGAAAATATAGATGAAGTGGGTGTTGAAATGTTTTTTTTTTGGTTGGGAGAAGTGAAGTTTGATGAAGAACTAGAGCAAATGAGGAGGTTTTTAAAGGCTCTTTGGCTGGGAAAGCGCGCGGCCCTCCTTGCTGGGGAAGTGCGCAGGCGCGGCGCGCCTGCTTCGGGCTGAGGGAGCGCCGCCCTTCCTTGGCCAGGGGGCGCGCGGGCGTGCGCTTGGTTCGGCTTGAGGGAATGCCGTAGTTCCTTGGCCAGTGGCCCCGGGCACGCGCTTGGGTCGCACGGGCGCGCGCTTGGTTCGGCTTCCACGTGCGCTGAGCTTGCCTCTGGCCTCTGGTTTGGCTGGGGTAGCGGTGCGGGGGCGCGCGCTAAGGTTGCGCGGGCGCGCGCATGCCTCTGCTGGCTAGCCTGCTTGGCGTCCGGTGGCGCGCTGAATTGCCTTCAAAATTTAACACCAAGATGACCCCACAAAAATTGCCTTCAAACTTTTCCAATTTCACCCAGACTTTTCGAAACACTTCCAAATACTTTCCATGATTTCAATTTCCCATCAGTGCCTAAAAAGAACAAAATATAATAATAATAATAATAATAATAATAATAATAATTGTATTCTAAGAAATCTTCTAAGAGATCTCTCAAATAACACACAAAAATTTATAGATAAATAGATGAAAACAACTAAAGAAAGTTTAAAGAAATTAAGGTTGTAGAGCTTGGGGTGCCTCCCAAGAAGCGCTTGGTTTAACGTCTCCAGCTGGACGTGGTGATGCTTCCACTCAATTTGGGTCTGCAAGAGAGATGCTAACAACTTTCCCTCTTCTTCTCCATGGTAATGCTTCAATCTTTGCCCGTTCACACGGAAGTTTGCCCATCTCTTCCTAGAAGTTCAACTGCACCGAAGGGGAATACTTGCTTGATTTCAAATGGTCTGGACCACCTCGATCTCAATTTTCCCGGGAAAAGCTTCACCGGGAGTTGAAAAGTAATACTCTTTGCCCCAGAAGAATTCTCTCCTTAAGATTTTCTGATCGTGCCATTCTTCGTGCGTTCCTTGTAGAGTCGTGCATTTCATAGGCTTCATTCCGAAATTCTCAAGTTCATTCAGTTGGAGTAGGCACTGCTCACCGGAAGCGTTCAAGTCAAAATTCAACTTTTGATGGCCCAAAATGCTTTGTGCTCGAGCTCCACCGGTAGATGGCAAGGCTTCCCGAACACCAACCGATAGGGTGACATTCCGATTGGTGTTTTGAAAGCTGTCCTATACGCCCATAAAGCATCGTCAAGCTTTGTTGACCAATCCTTACGGTTAGTATTCACTGTCTTCTCCAAAATAAGCTTAACCTCCCGGTTAGAAACTTCTGCTGACCATTGGTTTGCGGATGGTAGGCTGGGGCGATTTTGTGCTTTACTCCATACTTGGCCAATAACGCATCAAACACCTTGTTGCAGAAGTGCGTCCCTTCATCACTTATGATGGCTCGAGGGGTGCCGAACCTTGAGAAGATGTTCTTATGCAGAATTTTACGACTACCGGGCGTCATTTGTTGGAGTGGCAATAGCTTCCACCCACTTAGAGACATAATCCATTGCCAAGAGAATGTAAAGCTGACCATATGAAGCGGGAAAGGTCCATGAAGTCAATGCCCCAGACATCAAATAATTCTACTTCAATGATATTGCTCAATGGCATTTCATGCTTTCTAGAGATGTTCCCCACACGTTGACAACGGTCACAACACTTCACAAACTCATGACAATCCCGGAACAGTTGGCCATAGAAACCGGATTGGAGAACTTTCGCAGCTGTTCTTGTTGCACCAAAATGTCCACCATAGAGCGACGAGTGACAATGATGGAGAATGTCATGTATCTCCTCTTCGGGAATGCATCTCTAAATAACTTGATCGGAGCATCTCTTGAACAATATTGAATCATCCCAAGATAACATCTCACATCATAAAGGAACTTCTTTTCTGATAAGGAGTCAAGTCCGGTGGTAAAACCTCACAAGAAAGGTAGTTGACGAAATCTGCAAACCAAGGGAGCCTCACTTCAACCTCAAACAGGTGTTCATCTGGGAATGCTTCTTGAATAACAGGAGTTTCGTCCCACTTCCAATTTCTCAAGCCTGGAGAGATGATCTGCAACTACATTTTCCGAACCTTTCTTGTCTCGTACCTCCATGTCAATTCTTGAAGCAAAAGAATCCAACGAATCAAACAGGCTTGGCATCTTCTTAGCAAACAAGTAACGAATTGCTGCATGATCCGTGAAAACTATCACCTTCGACCCAATGATGTATGACCGAAATTTATCACAAGAAAATACCACTGCAAGCATCTCTTTCTCAATGGTGGTATAATTGAGTTGGGCTTCATTAATGTCTTACTAGCATAGTAAATAGCCCGAAAAATCTTGTCTCTCCTTTGACCAAGTACTGCCCCAACGGCATAGTTACTAGCATCACACATGATCTCAAAGGGTTCATTCCAATCGGGTGCTACAATGACGGAGCTGAAACCAGTTTCTCTTTGATGATATCAAAGGCTTCCAAACAAGACCCATCAAAGTTGAACACTGCATCCTTCTCTAGGAGGTTAATAATGGCTTGATAATCTTAGAAAAATCTTTTATGAACCTCCGATAAAATCCCGCATGACCAAGGAAACTCCGTACTCCCTTCACATTTATAGGTGGCGGAAGCTTTTCCATCGTGGCTATCTTAGCCCTGTCCACCTCTATTCCTTGTGATGAAATTCTGTGACCAAGAACGATCCTTCTTGAACCATAAAATGACACTTCTCCCAATTGAGAACTAGATTCTTCTCCTCACATCGCTGCAATACGAGAGAAAGATTGTGGAGGCAATGATCGAACGTTGATCCAAAAACCAAAAAATCATCCATAAAATCTCCATTATTTCTTCTACCATGTCCGAGAAGATTGCCATCATACACCTTTGAAAAGTGGCGGGTGCGTTGCATAGACCGAAAGGCATCCGGCGAAAAGCAAAGTTCCATAAGGACAGGTGAATGTCATTTTCTCTTGGTCTTCGGGGGCTATGACAATTTGATTGTAACCTGAGTATCCATCAAGAAAGCGATAGTAGTCATACCCTGCCAACCTGTCTAGCATTTGATCAATAAAAGGTAGGGGAAATGATCATTTCTAGTGGCCTTGTTCAGCTTCCGGTAGTCGATACAAACATGCCATCCAGTCACTGTTCTTGAGGGGATGAGTTCATTATTTTCATTTTTCACCATACCACCCTTTTTTGGCACAACCTGAACTGGACTAACCCATGAGCTATCCGAAATGGCATAAATGATCCCGACATTCAACAACTTTAGCACTTCAGCACGCACCACCTCCTTCATGGCCGGATTTAGTCTTCTTTGGTGCTCAATAGATGGCTTGTAAGCATCTTCCATGAGAATCTTGTGCATGCAAATAGTAGGACTTATCCCCTTAATATCTGAAATAGACCAAGCAAAAGCAAACTCATGTTTCTTCAAAACAACCAGGAGCTTTTCTTCTTCTTCCTTGTTCAAAGATGCCGAAATAATAACCGGTTTAGAAGAATCCTCACCCAAAAAGGTATAGCGAAGATGTTCTGGTAGTTGTTTCAACACTAACCCTTCTTTCGACGAGCTCGGAGAGGTGAAGCACTCATCAGGCTTTTCTAAAATTTCCAATTGAGCCACATCCCCCACTTCACACGGCAAAGCCTCGAGAGCTAGAACACTATCAACAATGCCCTCCTCTTTAATACAAAAATCTCCACCAAAATCGGTCATGTTCAAGGGAGTAGTGAGGCTATGCTCTAGAGGGTCATCGTGGGTCACTTCTTGGAAGAATTCCTTGATGCACGAGTCTATTACTTCTACCCGGTGACAAGTTGACTTTTCCTCCGGAAATCTCATTGTGTTAAGGATGTTGAACTTTACCTCCTCATTATTCACCCTTAGAGTCAAATGACTACTTTGCACATCAATCAAAGCTCTTCCAGTAGCCAAAAAGGGTCTCCCAAGAATAATGAGGATTTCCCGATCCTCTTCCATATCCAACACAACAAAATCTGCAGGGAAAAAGAATTTATCTACCTTCACCAACACATCCTCTATGATACCCCTTGGATAAGTGAGAGACCTATCCGCCATTTGCAAACATATAGTGGTTGGTGTGACTTCTCCAAGTCCGAGCTTTCGGAAGACAGACAGAGGCATAAGATTAATGCTGGCTCCAAGATCACACAAGGCCTTCTCGAAGTAAGAAGATGGTGAAACTCCCCGGATCCTTTAACTTTTGAGGCAACTTCCTTTGAAGGATCGCACTACATTCTTCCGTTAGCTTAACAGTTTCATAATCCTCCAACCTTCGTTTCTTTACCATGACATCCTTCATAAACTTGACATAATTAGGCATTTGTTCAAGTGCATCTGCAAAGGGAATGTTGATATGGATCTTTTTGAAAATCTCCAGAAACTTCGAGAATTGAGCATCCAACTTCTTCTTCTTGAATCTTTGCGGATACGGGAGGGTAGGAGTGATGAGAGGAGGATTATCCGGAAAAGAGATCGACTTAGGCCTTGTACTCTCCCTTTGTTATTCTGATTCTACATCTTCTCCCTCGGTTTTATCCTCTTGGGGCTTAGGAGCTTCAACTTCTTTCCCACTCCTCAAAGTGATAGCTTTGCAATGGTCCTTGGGATTAGGCTCCGTATCACTTGGGAAGTTTCCCGATGATTGGCCCTTAACTGCATTGGCTAGTTGACCGATTTGCACCTCAAGGGACTTCATGGTTGCATTCATGTTGTTACAGTGTGTCTCAATGTTGTCAAGTCTAGCCTCATCCTTGTTAAACCTCCCTCTAGTCTCAACAATGAAGGTACTCAACAATCTTCCACCGAAGGTTTCTTTTCCACCGCTTGTTGGTTGAAGCCCGGAGGAGGTTGCAAAACATTTCTGTTGTTGGCATAAGAGAAATTCTCATGGTTCCTCAAGCCAGGATGATAGTGAGTGGGCAAGTGATTGGGTCTGTAGTTGAAGTTTATGTTGTTCACAAACTGAATCTGCTCTTGAGTGTACTCATCCTGTGCATAAGATGTACTGACACCTGCTACTGCCTCTCTGCTAGATGACGCTTCTCTATTATTCAAAGCTGCAAGCTGATTAGACAAAGCTGAGACCTGTGCTGACAATGAAACCAATGGATCCACATCATAAATACCAGCAGTTTTCTTCGATATTGAGCGCTCTGAAGGCCACTGATAACTGTTGGTAGACATTTCCTCAAGCAAATTGTAGGCCTCTGGAATAGACTTTGCCATCAATGAACCACCTGCAGTGCTATCCACAATAGTCCTCGATTGGTCATTCAACCCATTATAAAACCTATCAATTAACATCCACTCATCATAACCGTGCTGGGGACATCTTCTGAGCAAGTCCTTGAACAGTTCCCAAGCTTCATACAACTGCTCAAAGTCATTCTGGCGGAAAGATCCAATCTCACTCCGCAACTGGGATGCCTTAGATGGTGGGAATAACTTTGCAAGAAACCTCTCACTCATCTCTTCCCAAGTACCAATGCTCCCTGTTGGCAAAGACATCAACCACTGTCGAGCCTTGTCCCGAAGAGAGAATGGAAACAATTTCAACCTGATGGTACCCTCAGTGACACCATTAATCTTCACCGTGTCGGCCGCTTCTAAGAACATGGACAAGTGAGTGTTCGGGTCCTCATTACACAATCCCCCAAACTGATTCTGTTGAACCATCGAGATCAAAGAAGGTTTTAACTCGAAATTGTTGGCATTGATAGTCTGCCTCCGAATACCCGAATAGTGTTCCTGAACTGGAGGTTTGAAGTAGTCCCGAATTGCCCTTTGTTGTTCAATATTGTTGTTATTATTATCGTGATCACCCATAGCTTGTGCTTGATTTCTCCTTTCCCTTCTGATTTGACGAAGTGTCTGTTCAATTTCCGGATCAAGTGGCAGTAGATTAGGATTTTCAGCTCTGCGCATGAGCTGTCACAAACAACAATTGACAAGCTTCAAACAATTAAAATAAAATAAATGCCTAAATTAAAACCGAATCACTTGGTTGTAATATTAGCTAGAATTAATAAAATTTTCAATCCCCGGCAACGGCGCCAAAAACTTGTTGTGTGATTTTCTTCATGTGTGCTCGTAAGTGAACGAATCGCTACAAGTAATAAAGTGACAAAGTCGAGTATCGTCCCACAAAGATTGAAATTAAGAAAGCTAACTAAGTACTATAATTAAAATGACTCAATTTTATCTAAGCTGTCAAAATTAAAAGAAATTGAAAGAAGCAACTAAATTAAGTATTTAAATTAAACTAAGATAAAGCAAACTAAAAGTAATAAAAATTGTGGATTGAAGGGAACTCAATGGTGTGTAAGGCTAGGGGATTTTGATTTCACTTGACTTAACTTTGCCTATCCAATTCTAAGCTTGTTAATCGAATTCATTCAAATCATTAAACGTAGGTGACAAATTTTAATTTCACTCCCTCTCCCGAGTGCCGAGTAAAATAATATGCAAAATTTAATTAAATTAATATCCCTATTAACTCAACCAATTAAGCATTCATTATGCAACCTACTCTAGTGATTACCCAAGTCATATTAGTCTCCCAAACTTAATATTACAATGGGTTGTGTTTCCCAAATCCCAATATATGAAATTAACTCTCCCGAGCCTAATTTCATACATCTAACAATTCTACTTTAATGGTAAATAAAATTAGGAAAATAAAGTACAGAGAAATACAAACAATTCAGAATGAGATTCAATCAACAAGCATTAAATTCATCATAACAAAGTCATCATCAAGCTACATCATACCCCCTAGCACAAAAAATTTAGCCAGACATCAATGTAAACTCAAACAAATTCAAGCTTGAATAAATCTGAAAATACATGAGAAATCCAGAAAAATAAACAACTACTAAATATAAGAACAAGAGGAGAAAAAAGGAAGAAAAATTAAAACTCAAATATAGTGCAATTCCAAATCATCCAGCAGCTTCCTCTCAAAATCCTCCTGAAGTTTTAGGGTTTCTTCTGAAATTTAGGGTTTTTCTCTTTCTTTCTCTCCACTCTCCTTCAGTCCTCGCTTCTCTTCCTTTCGATTCCCTCCTTTTATATGTGGGCGCTACAAATGGAGAAAAGGCGCGCCGCAGCATGCGAGAGAGTGCGCGCATGAGAGGGCGCGGCCGCGCGCTCTGGCTGGGCACAAGGAGACAGGGCGCGCGCTGGTGGGACGCGCGGGTACTGGGCGCTGGGCGCACGCTGGTTGGGCACGCGGGTGCTGGGCGCGCGCTACTGGGCTGGACGCGCGCCCGCGCCTCCGCTACGGGCTAAGACTCGATTTTAACTCTAATTCTTCTAGAATCCAATTTTTTTCCTTGATTATCTGAAACACTCACAAACACATTAAACCAATCTAAAAACTAGAAGATTTTGTAAATTATCTCAATTTAAGACAATAAATAAGTGAGTAAAAGCTCACTTATCAATCAGGCATGCTTAAAATAAAAGATATAATTAGAACACATTTTAGGAAAAGAAAATTAGTGAGATAAATATGATAGTAAATTTATTAGGGAGTATATATAAGAAAACTCTATTTGAATGCGCGGGAAATAATGTTTAAACTTTAAATAGAGACGGATTTGAGAAAAGTTATTCAATAGAGAAAAATTTTATAAAAAAATCATTTTTTTTAAATGCATAAGGACAGAGATGCATGTATTATACCCTGACATGAGAAATATTACTCGAACAAAGCCTAATTAGAAATATATGTATATATATAATTTTATTAAAAATAGTAGTGAGAGGATCCCATTAAAAAAAAAGTATTTAAGAAAAAACTATTATGTTTTCTCGGGGAAGTATATAAATTTTTTTTTTACATCGTGATATAATAATATAATTATTCTCTTAAAAAATTAAATATTTTATTTTTATTTTTATCTTCAAAAAATTAAAATAATTTTACCCTTTTTTTTCTTGGAAAAGCTCTTAGATATAACCCTCGATACATACAAATTCGTGTATATATATATTGAATCACACACACACACATATATATGTATGTATACGTACACACAAATAGAATAACAATCTAGGTAGGGTAGGTTATCTAATTGACCCTCTTAGTGTCACGCCGCCTATTTTTACTCTCTCTTTATTCTCTATCTTCGAACTCAATTGGCGTCGACTTTACGAACATAAAAATGATAGGTACTGATAAGATCTCTCTTGTTAGGAGTAGTGCTCAAGAGTCACATGATGAGGAAATTGTGTTTACCGAGACGACAACTTTCTTATGATGACAACAACATTGTTTCCAATGTAGGAGATCAAAAACCTTGATCAAGAAGAAGATCATCATCATCATGATCTAGAAATTTTGCATGAGGTTGCAATTAGGAAAGTATTATCTGGTTTGGTAAAGTTTCATAAAAGAGGAGAGTGTTTGAAGGAACTACTCAATATAGTAGTGGTCATTAACATTATGAAAAAAAACTAATAGGTTATCTGCTTTAAAATCGGCCGCCTAATTGAAGGATGCCCGCTTACATAGGCTTTACAAGAATAAGTAGATTCGCATTGACAGATTGGATGAATTTGGACGTGACATGACTCCTAAACAAGCTTTAAAGAATTCAGCATCAAGTTTCATGGAAAGCGATATATAGATGTGGTCGACAAAAAAAAGCTCTTACCATCTTCCTTTTCTCTTCTTATTATATATCTCTCTACTTTCTCTCTCTTGTTTCTCTCTCTTCTTTCTCTCTCATCAGATTCCCCATCCTTCTTCATGCACCGCCTTGTACACTCATCATCACCGTCTATCACTTATGATTTTTGATTGACTCCAACGTACCGTTGGATTCAAATACCATGGTTTTGATTCAGAATGCTGGGTTTTCAGATGACGACACGTGTTCGCTAATCTTGTCTGCTTGATGACATTGTCACTGGCCCAATCTTACTCCAATATATTTCGTTGCATGACTGTTTTGCCCTCAATTGCTGCGTCTTGATTGGACGTAGGATGTGGTTCTGTGGACGCGGGAACAGAGGGTTTCGTAATGGAAAATTCAACACGTCCCTGTCCCTGTTGATAAAGCCGTATACAAGACTTTCTTCTCCCTCTTAAAGATCTTTCTTTTTTTTTTTTAATTTTTAAAAAAAAATGATATTTGTTCAAAATTTTTTTGTTTTCTCCATTATGATTTTCTTGTTTTGATTTTTGATTTTTTTGTTTTTTTTGTAAAGTTGAGGAATTGTTATTTTTGATTTTGCTACAATTGGATATTCTTCATAAAACTATAGATGAATATTTGCGAGGTATTAAATAAAACTATTATCTCTATTTTGATTTTTTTTTAATTAATTTTTTGTGAAGTTTAAATATGTTCATTTTAATATTTTGTTACAATTGGATATTTTTCAGAAAATTATTAATGAAGAATTGTGAGGTTATTTCTAATCGGAAATGAAGTGATTGGGATGTGTGTGTAGAGGCTAAAAATATCAAGAACAAACAATACTTTGGCTGGCCGCCTTATTTTTGGCCTTCTTGTCAACTTCATCACCATTCCGATTTTTCTTTTTATTCATTTCAGTATCTTCAAAATTGTAGACGACAAAAATCTAAAGTCAACTTACTAAAGATAGAGTAAACTTCTTACATTCTATGCATTTTTAGTACTTATTGCGAAAAATCTAAATCTCTTTTATAAATTATTACTGTTTCACAGGTATAGTCATTACATTATTTTTGTTTTTCTCTCTCTCTCTCTATATATATATATATATATATATTATTCAATTCTATAGAAGTAATAATCACATCTAATGCTCGTCACATTCATGATTAGTTGGTAGGTAATTTTGTTTTTACTAAAAAGTCATTCTTAGTGGAGTGAGCCTTTAAAATCAATAATGATGTTATGATAGGACTATCAAAGACAAATTTATCAAGTCCCGAGAGAATCCATGAGAATAAATATTTATTTTTATAAAGCGTCACAAGGTTAAAACGCTCATATGTTTTGACTGTGATACCAGAGGTTGAGTTAGTTTGATTAGATTTGTGTTGAGTTTTGAAATTGTGTTTTGGTTAAAAATGAACTGTTTAAAGTTCAGGGATTAACTTTTTTTCGTAGCTAATTTTATTCATTATTTTGCAAGATACTGACTTAGAAACTTTCTAATACTCTTTTTAGTCATTATTTTGCAAGATAGGGCAATAAATATAAGAACAAATGGTCAAAACAAACCTCCCTAAACCATATTCATATTTCATTGTAACAAGTTCCTTTCATGCGATTCAAGCCAAGTGAAATCAAAGAAATCGAACACCTCTCTCTCTCTCTTATAATTCATACCTGTGGTGGCTTTTGCTCCCTATCATTAAGCCATACGTTGACATTTAATGATGTCTACAATCAATTGTATTGAGGGCCAATGACTGATACAATTGATTTAGAATGTTTTGCGGATGAACGAGAAAATTTAATACAGAAAATCAATGTAAAAACACAAAATTTATATAGCACACTAAATTTATCATGAATGTACTGATTTCTGCCGCTTTCGTTATTACTGCTAGATTGGCCGTAGGGCTTGCTTCTATTGGACCTGGAGTTGGTTAAGGTACTGTTGTGGGACAAGCTGTAGAAGGGATTGCAAGATAACCAAAAGCAGAGGGAAAAATGGGAGCTAATTTATTACAAGCTAGTTTTATAAAGGATGCTTTCTGATAGAATTCAACCTTTAAATCATGAAAATACTTTTCATATCTTGAATTTATGTAACTTCACTTGTTGAAAACATAGCCACCAAATCAGGAAGGTTGAATGCAAATAAGATACGTCCTTGAAGTCTCAGAATGGACGGTTTTCTTAAATATTCTACGTGATCGACTCGCCAGACAATGTCAAATAGGGAATCATATTCGAGTAGTTGATCCGAGGTTTGGGTTGTCTTCTGGCGGGTTTGCCTAACTTTCTAACAGGCTCTGATCAAGTTTCTAACAAAGGTCTCCTCAAGGAGTCAACTAGAGTGGTAGATTCTCATAAGATTATAGTTTGCTCAAGTCTATCTCAACCGCATAGTAAGTTCTAGTTTATCTTTCCTGATTGGACTAATTCACGGTCTCTGGTTGTCCTGGAATCAACACACATTCTTGTTAGTAATGACGCTCAAGAGTCGTTTATGACTTTTTTTAATAGTTTTCAACCAATTCAAATGGACACATGTACGGTGAGAGATAAGAGATAAGAAGTCTACCTCAACATACACAATGATGCTATTTTAGAGGAGGAAGTTTCAAGTAGTCACCCGTTAATCGAGAGATCCGCGTACAGCTAGAAACAACACCATATCATTGAATCGAAATCATTTTGATTCAGCCAGCAGTGTCAACCTGCAACCCAAGATTAGGTCAATTCAGAAGAATCTCAAACTAGTGGTGGAAAAACTTTTTCAATTACTTTCCCAAGAAACTAGACCATAAGCTTGTAAGCCACAGCCGTGTGTGCTTTTTCAACTCCAATGAGGATTGGAAAGATAAGAAGAGAAATGACTAAGAATTAGGATTGCTACAACTACAAGAGAGGATTTTTATCTATGAGCACATTTATTAAAACTAAAAATATTGAAATCGAAGAAATAAGCTCTCTTATATTGCTGAAAGAGAACGAGAGAGTTTTGGAGAGATAATACAGAATGAGATTTATGAATTTCTAATTTCCGTGATTAGTTTTGTACAAGCTTTAAATATATTGAAAACAACTCAGACATCTGCAAAACACCAATTGAGCTAGCTCCTTTCAATCAGCAATTCCTTTAATTCGTAAAATGTGCGGATCGGTTCCCATGAGATTGCACGGAGCGAATAGGGCAAAGCTGATCCTGCAAAGAGATGAGAAAATAGAGATAATTTCCTTTCAATGGGAATATCAAGGATTAGTTGCCACCGTAGAAGTTTGATACACAAGCAGGCTCTTTGTCGCAGTTGGCGCCTTTTACAACGGCTATAACAAAAGTGAAATCAAATGTGAGGACCTAAGGGACGTCCAAACAACTTCTACCAAACTCAAATTAGTATGTTACCATATAGTAATTTAAAATTCATATAAATAAAACAAACAAGCTACCAAAATACCGTACAGAGATAGTTTACAGTAATTTAAATATATTAAAATAAATAATAAATAAATACTTAAAAAGGGATTCAGGTTTTTGTAGTTCATAGCAATTCTAAGTCCATAGGTTGGCAATTAAACAAAAACAGGAAACTAAATCTAAAATGAGAAACTATAACACAATCAAGAAAACACATTCTTTAAGAATTTTTCAAACTATACCATAATAATAAATATAAATAATCCTAATCAATCAAGGACAATACTTATTCATGAATTGTAACTTTCCTATTTCACGTCAGATGGTAGTCCCTCCGTGCTCATCATCCGCTTCATCTTCAACTCTCGGTGATATTGCTGCAAAATGCTTTTCTTTTCGCTTGAAACTGGGTCGCTTTCCATGAAACTTGATGCTGAATTCCTTGAAAGCTTGTTTAGGAGTCATGTCACGTCTAAATTCATCCAATCTGTCAATGCGAATCTACTTATTCTTGTAAAGCCTATGTAAGCAGCCATCCTTCAATTGGGCGGCCGATTTTAAAGCAGATAACCTATTAGTTTTTTCATTTCATAATAATGTTAACAACCACTACTATATTGAGTAGTTCTTTCAAACACTCACCTCTTTTTATGAAACTTTACCAAACCAGATAATACTTTCCTAATTGCAACCTCATGCAAAATTTCTAGATCATGATGATGATGATCTTCTTCTTGATCAAGGTTTTTGATCTCCTACATTGGAAACAATGTTGTTGTCATCATAAGAAAGTTGTCGTCTCGGTAAACACAATTTCCTCATCATGTGACTCTTGAGCACTACTCCTAACAAGAGAGATCTTATCAGTACCTACCATTTTTATGTTCGTAAAGTCGACGCCAATTGAGTTCGAAGATAGAGAATAAAGAGAGAGTAAAAATAGGCGGCGTGACACCAAGAGGGTCAATTAGATAACCTACCCTACCTAGATTGTTATTCTATTTGTGTGTACGTATACATACATATATGTGTGTGTGTGATTCAATATATATATACACGAATTTGTATGTATCGAGGGTTATATCTAAGAGCTTTTCCAAGAAAAAAAAAGGGTAAAAATTATTTTAATTTTTTGAAAATAAAAATAAAAATAAAAATAAAAATAAAAAATTTAATTTTTTAAGAGAATAATTATATTATTATATCACGATGTAAAAAAAAAAATTTTATGTACTTCCCCGAGAAAACATAATAATTTTTTCTTAACTACTTTTTTTAATGGGATCCTCTCACTACTATTTTTAATAAATAAATATATATATATATATATATATATATACATGTATTTCTAATTAGGCTTTGTTCCAGTAATATTTCTCGTGTCAGGGTATAATACATGCATGCATCTCCTCCTTATGCATTTAAAAAAATTGATTTTTTTATAAAATTTTTCTTTATTGAATAACTTTTCTCAAATCCGTCTCTATTTAAAGTTTAAACATTATTTCCCGCGCATTCAAATAGAGTTTTCTTATATATACTCCCTAATAAATTTACTATCATATTTATCTCACTAATTTTTCATTTCCTAAAATGTGTTCTAATTATATCTTTTATTTTAAGCATGCCTGATTGAAAAACCTTTTCTCTCATTTGCCCATGTATAAAATTTTTTTTTCCAAGTGTGTCCCTATTTAGTTTCTTATTCATGTCGTTTTTGTGAAGTAATGTATTTCCACAGCAGTCGTTTCTCTGTTTATTGTCGTTATTCTGAATTCTAATTCTAATGATAGCATTTGTTTTTGTCATCGTTTATAGAAAAAACCGTCGTTTTTCGTGTATGTCGTTTAATGTCATGTCGTCCAATAATTGTCGTTTAATGTCCGTTTTTTTTTTTTCCGAAGTTAACATTGTCGTTCAATGTTTTTTTGTTTTTTCCGCAAAGCAAATACTGTCGTTTAATTCTTGTGGGCCTTTTGCCCCACGCTCAGAGTTACCGCCAAAAAAAAAAAAAAAATGGCGCCGAAGAAGAAGACGACGACGAAGAACAACCAAGGCTCACCGCCACCGGAGATGCCGTCCGCAGGTGGCGGTATGTTCTCCGGCATGGTAGTCTTCTTAGTCCCTATCGGAGTCCCTACCCGTCGTTTGGAGGTGAAACTCAAAAACTCTTCTCGTTTCGTTTTCCTTTCTTCCAAACATGAAAATTAAACCGAAATACGGAAACAATCAAATCAGATATGGAGGCAGAAATTGCAGCAAATGGGAGCCGCCATTGAAGACCGCCTCACCAAAAGCGTCACTCATGTCTTCGCCATGAATTCCGATTCTCTTCTCCGCCAGATTGACGCCGATCGCTTGTCCCGATTCCAAGGAGTGAGTTTTTATCTGGGTTTTAAGTTTTTGAATCTTTATTGTACATCCTACGTTGTTGAAATCCGAAATTTTCTCCAAGGAGTGAGCTTTTTGTTTGCAAAATTAGAGTTTTGTAAATTTTTTTTAATTGTGAATTTTATTCTATTCTATACTTCATTGCTTGAATTGCAAAATTAGGGTTTTGAATTTGCTTATTTTGAATTATTCACTGTTGAATTTGGTTATGGTTTTGTGATATGGGGAAAAAGAGAGTTTTGCTCTACCAGTGGTTGGAAGACAGCTTGACCTCAGGGGTGAAGGTGTTTGAGGACACGTACGACATCAAAGCGGAGTCCGAATCCGAAGCCGAAGCTGAAAAAGCGACGAAGCGCAAGTCTAGCGATGAGAAAGAAGAGCAGAAGGAGCAAGAGGATGATCAAGGCTCGGATAGTAAAAAGATCAAGTCTTGTGATACTAACGTTGATAGTGAAACTAAAGCTTTAAGTGAGACTGTTTTGAGCAACTATAATCCGCCGGACTTGAACAAGAACATAACCCAGATATTTGGAAGGCTCATTGACATATATAGAGGTGAAAACCCAAATGACAGAAACAATTTGTTTGCATATTTTGCTTTTTGAAGAATTATGTGATAAGGTAGAAAAGAATAGGCTACCGGAATTATGCAATGTTGGACCGTTAGATTAAATTAGCATAATTTGACGAAGATCTAACGGCTTAGATCTGTGCTTGTATGGGTGGGGTTTTTTTTAACATACCAAAGAATTCTTCTTATACCTTGCTTTTGCTGATTAAGATTTTTGTATCTTGGAAAAGCTTTGGGTGATGATAGGAGGTCGTTTAGCTATTACAAGGCGATACCTGTTATCGAAAAGTTGCCTTTCAAGATTGAGAGTGCAGAGCAGGTCAAACACCTGCCATCCATTGGCAAGTCCATGCAAGATCATGTCAGTATATGTTTATATAGCCCTTTATTTGCTTAGCCATGAGATTTAGTCTTGTTGTCCAATTAAGTTTTGTTGGTATTTTCTTATTTGCAGATTCAAGAGATTGTCACCACTGCGAAATTATCTAAGTTGGATCATTTTGAAACAGATGAAAAGGTGTTGAAACTGCAAAGGTTCTCTGATTCAAGAACTTTATTCGTCACTTGGTTCTTTGGTTGTCAATGCCGTGAATATTATCGTTGGATATCCTCTATGTTGTTTCTATTTTGTTCTCTGATTCCGCTCTTATCGGCTTGTGGGCTAGTAGTTGTTTTCAATTTAGATATTTACTAACGTTTGCATTAAGTTACAAAATGTCCAATTTTTGCTGCTTTCATGTAATGTTATTTGCTACTCATTATAGTTGAGAGGTGGAGGGAAATTGTTGATGATTCATTTCTTTACAATAATATGAGTAGAAGTGGAAATGCACTTTTTGATCAGTTTTGACTCCGAATGGCTTTTTGCACTTAATACTTTTCAACCCTTTTGTTATATATTAATTAGGTACGGACCATCAGCTTATTTGGGGAAGTTTGGGGCATTGGTCCTGCCACCGCGTTGAAATTATACGAGAAAGGACACCGAACCCTGGATGACTTGAAGAATGAAGTTCATTAACAAAGTCACAGAAACTTGGTCTAAAATATTTTCACGACATCAAACAGAGGATACCACGTCATGAGGTCTGTTTAATACTAGTTTTCCTAATACATTTTATGGTCTTATCTTTACCAAGATTTAATCTGTACTATCTGTATATTTTTGGATTTTGATATATTAGGTTCAAGAGATGGAATCCCTTTTAGGGAAAGCTGCAGAGGATATTTTACCTGGGGTAAGATCAATATCTTCTGGACTGAACTGTTGTACTAGCAGACCTGAACTTAAATTTGTTTTGTGGATGTCCACTTTTTTTTTTTTCCTACTGTAGACCACCCACACATGGCTGTCGATGGGTGCACCATCTAAAATTCTAATTGTCTCTTTTTATGGTGATGCCGTTGGATAAAGTTTAAAGAAAATATTCATTATTTCAGCCTCATTTTTTGGATAGTAACTCTTGATTGTAATCTCTATCTTTGCTTTTGTTTTTCAATACGTGCAATGTCATTTGGGAATTTGAGTATGGTTATTGGTACATGAGCTCTGTCCCTCATTTTCCTGGGAGAGAAAAATCAGGCATGAACAAATTGCATGATTGCAAACAAAAGTGATGACCTTTAGTTTGTTACTGGCTTTCGAAATCGGGAAGGTATTTTGCAAAAATGGGTGATATAAGTGAGAAATACGGAAATTTGAAGGACCATTTTACGCATTGCAAAGAAGTTTCAAAATTATTAGGTTAATCTACAAGGCTCATGCTGTGATTATAAATATCTAAAACTTTAACTTTCTGATCATTCATTATCGAGCTTTTTTCATTTTCAGAAAACTATGATGTGGTTTCTTTCTTCGGTATTTTATTCTTCTTGGAATGCTAATGCATGCACAAAAGCTCTACTACACTTGCATGGATTCTTGTTAAGCTAAAATTTGAATTTGACGTTTACCATTGCTTGGTTTGAGTATTGACTACCAAGAATTTAAGAGATACTGTAATTGGAAAATAAAGTTAAGAAGTAGAAAAGATACCCTTTAGAAGACTAGTAGAGAACTACCGGAATGTAAATCAAGTTGCAAACTATCAACATGTAAGCTGAAATGCTAAGCCTTACCCAGAAATTGGATGTGCAGTCTACCATGTGACTGTTCTTTTGATGGAAGTCATCTGCTGTTTGCAGGTGGTAGTCATCTGTGGAGGATCATTTAGGCGCGGGAAAGCTTCCTGTGGGGATATGGACATTGTATTCACACATCCAGATGGAAAGAGGTACAAACTCTATGTCCTCTCTCTCTTTTATAGTAGCAGAAAAAGGTGGTTGTACGTCGACTTTTTACGCACTTTTTTGACGAGTTTTTGATCAACTTAACAAGTTGATTTAATTTTCTGTTCTTTCTAGCCAGAAAGGCTTTTTACCAAAATTCGTCAAGTGTTTAAAGGATATGAGTTTTTTAAGAGAGGACTTGGTTTTCAGCACTCATAGCAAAGAGGTAATTAGCTTTTGTCTGTTTAATTTTTCTTTAGCTCTGTATTTCAATTACATGTTTCAGTATGCTATACTTGCGCTGAAAGTTTTGTATGCCTCGAGTTGTATTGCCCATGTAATTTTTTTTTATTTACTTAGATTTTTTTTTATTTCTTTTTTCCGGAAGATTCTTTTTTTTATTGCTACAATTTGAAATGGTCATAATTTGAGGGAAAAAAAAAGGGGCGGGGGGTCGGAAAACACTGTTTAAAGTCTGAAACCATTGGCGACAAATTACCTCCTCAGCATTTGACGCTCTCGGTCTAGAGACTTTGAAATGGGAGTGCCTATAGTCATGGATTAAAAAAAATGGTAAAGCTTAAACTTGCAAGCCAAAATTAAATTTCTTTTTAAGTTACTAGATGTCCCCTCTCTACTTGGATATACCATTTAAGCATTCTCCTCCTGATATTCAATTCATTCATTTAGATGAACGTGCCACAGTTTTTACTCTTTTCTGTTTGTCATGCCGAGAGTATAATGTGACACTTTGACAGGGTACTGATTCTGGTGTTGACACGTATTTTGGTCTTTGCACATATCCTGGAAGAGAGCTACGGCACCGCATTGATTTTAAGGTACATGCTGACATCTCATATGTTGGGCTTGCATTTTTTTGTTGCTCTATCAAGAAATTTTGTATTTGATTTAGTGTTCTCATAATACGATAATCTGTGCTATTTTTCTTAAGGTTTATCCCCGTGATATATTTGCATTTGGGCTGATAGCGTGGACTGGAAATGAGGTACTGAACAGGAGGTATATCTCCTACCCGACACTCGTTTCTCATCTTTCCGATCTTCAACGGAGTAAACTAATTACTTACTGCTTACAAGTTTATGGTCTAATACGTATAATAAGTGATACGGTTTCCCACAATTAAGCAGAGATTCTTCCAAGTTGATCTAATCCTCGGTTGCAGGTTGAGACTGCTGGCTGAATCAAAAGGATTCCGGCTCGATGATACGGGGTTGTATCCAGCCACACACGGATCTCCTGGTAAACGGGTAAAAATACTTTTGAACTTCATCATCTGAAATGAGCAGCTATTTTCACAGTTCGTTTACTGTTAAATGTTGGTTCAATGACAGGGAATAAAAGCTACCGCGAGTTTGAAATTCGATGAAGAGAAAAAGGTGTTTGATTTCCTTGGTTTCCCTTGGCTTGAACCGCATGAAAGGAACTTGTGACACTGAAACTTAAATGGTTGTTGTGTAGGCAGTGTTTGTATATAGAAGAAGCCCCACTTGATTTTTGTAGTACTGCTTGGGGTTGGGGTTCACACCCGCCCACTTGTGATGGTGGGGTCGGAGTCGGAGTTGGAGTCGGAGCCTCTCGGCATTTTTGGTTTTGTAAATGTGTAAAGCTCCTAACCCTGTTGTAGAGCTAGAAAGAGGCAACTCGGTCGGGAAGATTATTTTGGCCTCTGGTCCTTGTATTTCCTCTTTTTTTTTTTTTTTTTTTGGGTTGTAAGATAATGACTAGAAACATAACTAGAGAGTTTCCAAGTTGCTATATGTTATAATGCTATGTATTAGGGGTTACATCGATGATGATTTATGTTTTCTTTTTTCCTTGACGCAAGCCCAAAATTATATGTTTTCTTGCTTGATATTAAGAATAAACATATACACGTAAATATATATATATATATATATATTGGGTTCTAAAGAAACAACTGTGTTCAGAATATTAATGAAATTACTGACGATTTCGTTGATATTTTCCCGAAAATATTAGTAATCAACAATAAACAAATGTTAAATTTTGATTTTTTGTATGTTTACCAAGGTATGTATACTAAAAGATAGGAGGAGATTCAACTGAAACATAAATATTTAGAGTCCGTTTGGTTCATATGTTTGCTTTTGAAATGAAAAAATGTATTGTTTTAAAATGAGAAGTCATTAAAAAAAAAAAAAGGAACAATGTTTGGGTGTGTAATTTTTTGTAATTATGAAAAAGAATAAATTTTTGAAATCTTTTGTTTGGACAGATGGTAGAAAAAATCATTTGAAAATTAGTTTTTTTTAAACAAATCTAATAAAATCTTATCATATTTTAATAAGATATTGATATAGATTTGTTCCTTTTTATAAATAATGAACACATTCTAAAAAACCGTCTTAATCAGATATAAAATAAAAAAAGTTATGGAATTTTAATGATTTGTTTGGAAACACCATTCATCCTATGTTATATTCAAATGTAATGCGATGTATGTTTGGATATCTAATATATTCTATTCAAATGCAAATACTTTTGAAAATTTGAATCCAATATGATCACTATTTGTCATTTTATTTTTCTATCTATTTTTATCAATCATATTACACACACACATACTCTCACTAATAACCCAAATACACATTACATTTTAATACAATATATAAAAAAAAAACCCAAACGCATATTGTGTTTTATTGTATTATATTTGAATATAATACACAATAAATGTAGTTTTCAAACGAGCACACACACACATACTCTCACTAATAACCCAAATACACATTACATTTTAATACAATATATATAAAAAAAAAACCCAAACGCATATTGTGTTTTATTGTATTATATTTGAATATAATACACAATAAATGTAGTTTTCAAATGAACCATAAAACTTAAAATAAAGGAGAGAAATTTTTTAAAATGAAAATTTACTATGCAAAATAAGTTTAAAATGAAAATGAGTGAAAGAGTTGATTTTTAGGTTTAAACAAACACTTTTTTTTTATTTCATTTTTAAAATGAGATGAGCCAAGTATACAAAACAAACGTCACAAAAAAAGAAAAGAAAAAAAAAAACTCCAAATACTGATCCGTTCATGACTCCATCAACTTATTTTGAAATAAAGAGTGATTTTCTTATCTAAATGTAACAATATGATTCTGATACATGAATTTGACATCTTCTAAATCGTGTATGACATGTAGCTTTTGTCAAATTATTACTATATACTAAAGGAGAGGGCTTTTTTACTGTTCTTTGAACAGTACTCCACAGTTTTTTTTTTTCCCTCTCCTTTTTCCGGTGTTTGTACAGTAACAAACAGTCCTGCACAGTAGAATTACGTTTTCACCCTTTTGTATAATACTAAAGGAGTGTTGTCTTTCACTGTTTATTGGTGGGACATTTTTGTTCTCTCTCTCTTTTCTTCGCTTCTCTCTTTCTCTCTCTCTCTACATTTTTTCTCTCTCCTCTTCCTCCTGCAAAGTCTGAGGCTCTCTGCCACGACCTTTTTCTTTCCTTTCTTTTCTTTTTTGTTGTCGTGTTCATTTTTTTTATTTTTCTTTTCCCATTCTTCCCCTACGGCTGTAGACTGATACGATGCAACAGCTGATGATGCCATCAGACACGCGTCAGAACGGCGAAATTGAAAAGTTTGTGGTGTGGCAGACGTTGGCTGGGTGTGCGTGCGGGTACACTTCTAAAAAATTTAAAGACATTTTAATCACAATTTTCTCGGTTTCCACACTGTTATTCCCATGTTGCCCCTTTACCGCATCTAGAAGTCTATTTATTCCGAAATTTAGA
Organism: Ficus hispida; assembly: GCA_025413025.1. Lineage (NCBI taxonomy): Eukaryota > Viridiplantae > Streptophyta > Magnoliopsida > Rosales > Moraceae > Ficus > Ficus hispida. The sequence continues at coordinate 11,103,346 of CM046364.1, read as the reverse complement.
CAAAAAAAAAATGACATTGTGATGTTGGGTTCTTGGGTGGAGATAGGCGATATTTTAGTAGGTAAATTAACGTTTCAGATCGCCTTTTTTTTTTTTTTTTCCTTCTTTGATGTAATCTAAATTAATTTTGATATTTGTTATTCCTTAATTTTTTTTTGTAGATTGGAGAGGTAATGCTGTTAAAATGGCTAATAGAGAATGTCACCGAAGATCTTGAAGATTTTTTAGTTATGATGTTTGTAATTTTTTTTTATTTTTTAATTATAAAACGTTTTTGTACAATTAAAAAATAAAGGGTTAATTTCACTTTTAGCACCTCTGAAAAAAATAATATTAAAAACAGCAGCACTTTTTGTTCTATTCAATTTCAGCACTTACCGTGGGGCCCAGTAGCATTTAATGTATATCAAAGTACATGATTACCCTCATCTCCTACCCACGAAATTTTTAAGTCGAACTATTTTCACTATTTTTTAGCGGTGGTCATATCCATTATGACCATCCGGTAACAACCATTATGACCAGTGTTTTTTTTTATAATTAAATTTAATTTTTTTTATGTCGAACTATTTCACTATTTTTTAGCGGTGGTCATATCCATTATGACCATCCGGTCACAACCATTATGACCAGTGTTTTTTTTTTATAATTAAATTTAATTTTTTTTATGTCGAACTATTTCACTATTTTTTAGCGGTGGTCATATCCATTATGACCATCCGGTCACAACCATTATGACCAGTGTTTTTTTTTATAATTAAATTTAATTTTTTTTAAGTCGAACTATTTCAATATTTTTTAGCGGTGGTCATATCCATTATGACCAGTGTTTTTTTTTATAATTAAATTTAATTTTTTTTATGTCGAACTATTTCACTATTTTTTAGCGGTGGTCATATCCATTATGACCATCCGGTCACAACCATTATGACCAGTGTTTTTTTTTTATAATTAAATTTAATTTTTTTTAAGTCGAACTATTTCAATATTTTTTAGCGGTGGTCATATCCATTATGACCACCCGGTCACAACCATTATGACCAGTTTTTTTTTTTTTTTAAATTTTTTTTTCCGAAATTTTTTGTCGAACTATTTTTTAGCGGTGGTCATATTCATTATGACCACCCGGTCACAACCATTATGACCAGTTTTTTTTTTTTATTAAAAATTTTTTTTTTCGAAATTTTTGTCGAACTATTTTTTAGCGGTGGTCATTTCCATTATGACCACCCGGTCACAACCATTATGACCATTTTTTTTTTATAATTAAATTTAATTTTTTTTAAGTCGAACTATTTCAATATTTTTTAGCGGTGGTCATATCCATTATGACCACCCGGTCACAACCATTATGACCAGTGTTTTTTTTTTTTTAAATTTTTATTTCGAAATTTTTGTCGAACTATTTTTTAGCGGTGGTCATTTCCATTATGACCACCCGGTCACAACCATTATGACCATTTTTTTTTTATAATTAAATTTATTTTTTTTAAGTCGAACTATTTCAATATTTTTTAGCGATGGTCATATCCATTATGACCACCCGGTCACAACCATTATGACCATTTTTTTTTTTTTAAATTTTTTTTTTTGAAATTTTTTGTCGAACTATTTTTTAGCGGTGGTCATTTCTATTATGACCACCCGGTCACAACCATTATGACCAGTTTTTTTTGTGTTTTTTTGAAACAGTTTGATGAAATCCATTTGGACTCGTTCTGTTTTCATGAATGTGAAATAGGGGCAATACATTTCACTCTTATTAATAATAAAACGCGGTTTGCATGGATTAATTTAACCCTTACTCTTGAAATTGTGCAGGGTATTACACTATGACATATAAAATTAAGAAAAAATTTTAGAAAAATACAATTAATGGGAATGTGTTAAATGAAAAAATAGTATATGTATCAGGCGAATTCCTTGTCGACGTCGTCATCACTTTTGTAATTTCCTTCAATTTTCCGGTTGGCATGCATCCACAAGTAACATGCTAGCCACTCCCGAAATAGCCTCATCCGTCCACCTATTACCCAATAATTGACGTCCCTCCCTTCTATTAAGCATTCAACAAATTTTATGGTAAACACTCCACAGTCACCCCTGTTGAACAAATGACAAAGATAATTAATTTTCACTTCAACTTTTGAAGGCAGTATACAAGGGAGAAATGGTGTTTTTCTTGCACTCACCCATTGGATTGTTGAGGGATGTCTTTCATTATGTTGATTGGTAATGGGTTAGCTCCAGCAGGTTCTCTTGGTTTGAATTGATACAAATCTAAGCGTTCAGCCAGCAATGGAATGAATATTGATAAACATTCCATGCCTGCTCGGACCTTGACATTGTGACCGCCTTCATGCTGCAGAGAGTCGTACACGTCAATGGTCCAGCTTGTCAGATCGAGCTTCGCTAATACCCAATGTTTAAGGTCAGCCAAATGCACCGGTATTAGCACAGTCATCACGTCAAACCATGATGCCCCACTCTGGACATTAACGCCAAGCATTATCTTGAGTAAAGGCTCACAGGTTCCCCAATCGAACTTCTCGGGTGCACTCTGGTGTAGACGCCACAACGATCGAACCTTTGTACAAAAATAAGTGTCAACCGTTGTCACCCTCCGTTGCTCCAATTCGGGGAACTGCCTGATCTTCTTTCTCAAGTAATAAAAGGCGACATCAACGTGCTACATTAACATAACCAGTCGGTTAAAAGATACTGTACAATATTCGAGCTCGCAAACATATAATAATTTCGATTAATGGTTGATAGCAGACTTCCGAATTTTAAAAAATGTCATGTACTTACTTCGTCCCATAGCCAAATCGGGGAGGTAGCTAATTCATAGTACCAGGTTTTTCTTCCTACCTCCATGCACCCGAAGTCATGGGGTTTGTCAAGTTTCTCATGCTTGGCACTGTAACGTGGAGGCCGTTTACTGAACATCAAGCATACATATTCGACAAACACATCAGTGCAATTCCAATTAACATCCTAAAAACAGACAATGTTAAGTTAATCTACATTACCCTTGAGGTATCTTCTTCAACAATCCTTGTTTTAACCACTCCCTGAACTCTTCTAACCTCTGTTCAGGAGGTTCATCTGCGAGACCTGCTGGGAGGGCATAATTCGTGTCGGCCGGTTTATTCGAAGGGGATCCATCGTCAGTCTTACGACCCGATGGCCGTTGGCCAAGCCTTGATAGTCTGGCCCTCTTCTTCTTGGGGATCTACAAATAACAAATTTGAAACGAGTTAATCTAATTGACTCTTCCATTATTGGCAAACTTTTAATTCTCAGCTATGCGTCACAACCACGTCCGTCAACATATCCTCTCTGGATAGCTCGTCAATCATGACAAGATCATGTGATTGCTTGTGGTCCTCCCTCTCTGGCCCCTCTTTCCCGACCCGTGACACTTCAGTCATTGCCCCCTCCCTCGCGCCAACGACTCGCGAATCCTCAACACTCGTCTCGGCTGCCTGTTCCTGTACATTGAATTTTCTTAAAATGTCAAACAAATTTGTATGGGAACCACACCAATCAGGTATATTCATGTATAATTCTACCTTTGTTATCTTCTCCTCGGCATCTGCATTCCAATCGATCCCCTTATCGGCAGTAAGGAACTCCATTGCTGCCTGCAGCCCTATATCCGCATAGACATCGAGCTCAGGGGAAGGAGTCTTAAAATCTTCCGACGCCTTCCGCTTAACATTAAGAACATCGCTGCTCTCGACCTTCGGGACATGCTGTGCCTGACCGAACTTCTCGGCAGCATTCTTCGCCTTCAACAATTTCAGCACCTTCCTCAACAGTTTTTTCGAGCGGGTTTGTTCCTTTTGTATATCCTCTATCTTCTTATTCAAATTATTAACATGTCCTCGGATCTCATTCTGGAACTCCACCCACGCGGTATTGATATCCGGGGTCCGCCGGGGGACTGACGACTTGGGAGCTGGTAATTGTGGCAGGCCAGTCGGTCTATTCAAGAAAAGGCGAGCAACATTCCCGTTCTTCAACTCCTCCTCGGTTGGCATCAACTGAAAAGATATTGGCTGCACACATGGCGTAAAATTACTATCCTTATACTGAATGTATTATTATTATTTTATTATAATAACCCATAACGAGTCAGTGAATCTTATTATGGTATGACCGTGTTGGTCATAACGATTTTGACCAGACGGTCATAACGGTTGTGACCTGTCTTAGTCAGTACGTTTATGACCAACACGGTCACAATGGTTATGACCGCCCGGTCATAATGGCTATGACTAGCACTTGTTATGGTATCGGAATGTGAATTACCTGTGATTCGCCAACCTCCATGAACGCCCGCTGAACGTCATCAAATTTCACAGTCTCCGCAGTGGTCCAGGACGCCATACGCGGAACGGCCTGTGAGTAGTTGGTTGTAAACTTGGAAGCCATCGTTGGAAGTGTCTCATATGCCCATACGAGTATGACATGTGGGAACCCAGGAATGCTGTAATGAACTGTGCTAACTTGTTTTTTTTGTCGTCTCTTCGAAGAAATCCTATTCTCCACTGTAGCACATATTGCAGCACGGGTTGCCTCCCATGATAGCACACCCCAAGGAAAATCGTTGAAGGCATCCAAGTTGTCTGCCAAACCGAAATATTTGGGATCTATTTTCACCGTTATAGCATTTGACAAAGGGATCGAGAAAATAATGTACAAAAGGCTAAGTTTTACGGCATCTTCGTCGTTGTCAAACTTAGCATTGGACAGTTGTAGTTCCAAATTTTCCCTCGATACGCCCTTAACCGTCGAAAAATATCTTGCCATTAATCTGCTCTCGACGACCGGTAGATGCGTAGACCCTGCACATTTTTGTCCGGTAATTAGGCAGAACTCCATTATGGAGAATCTGGCCATTTCGTCTCCAATCTCGAACCACAGTGCGTCACCCATCGTTGTGTGGTTTGTAAGACGCATAACAATGTTGTGGAATAACTGGCCAGCCCAACCTAGAGACTCTAGATGTAAGAAAGGTTGTACACATGGCTGGTCTTTGACGGAGGCCAACTGTCGTGGAGATAACCACAGGCTCAGTTTCTTCCATGTCTCGTTAATGTTTATGAAAGTATTGATTTTGGCCCGTGTTATCTCAGAGTCTGGTACGAGTCGGATATATTGCCCCTGTGTGAATGGATAAAAAAAAAAATTAAAACAAAATTTTTGATGAGTCGGTATTTAGCACCATGGACGTGCCGCAAACTATTTTTTGACTAAATCAAACATCGATCAAAGATTTTACCTCTTCCTCTTTCGATATCTTGGATGGAGTTATACTCGTTTCGTGTACATCCATTTCTCCCTTGTTTCTCTCAATATCTGTAATTGTCACCATTCTACGGATATGGAATCGGCGGTTTACGGCTATAGTATCTCTGTTTACGGCTATAGTAGGTGGTTGACGACGGTTATGCAGGAGACGTCTGGTCGAAAACGATACGATTTCTTCTTTCTCTCTCTAGAATCGGTGTTTCCCTCTCTAACAACTGTAAAAGCTTTTTTAAAAATTTTAACCCAATAGCGGCATAGGGTGACTAACTATTACGCGTGGAGGAGATGAGGGCAAATTTGGTATTTTGTCACTCAAAGTCGTACAAAAGACTGTTGGTATTCCATATCATATCGGTCATAATGGTTGTGACCGCCCGGTCACAACCATTATGACCATGGTAAAAGCGTTATACACAAAGCTTCTCACTATAGTCATAACCATAGTTACTGACGTGTCACAACGAAGTTGATGGCGGGATATACAAATATGAATATACTGCCTCGGTTGGCGTGAACCGTTAAAACTAATAATCATTATATTAATAATAATATAATGATTAACAATGTAATTACGTGGAAATCTTTCGGTTAATCTGTTTTTTTTTTTTTTTTTGCAGGGCATTCAATAACCACTGAGTTCGGTCACAATGGTTGTGACCGGATGGTCACAACCATTGTGACCATTGAAAAAATAGTATTACACAGATTTCGTCCCCTCGTCACAAGGACGGAGTTGGCTTTGTTCGACGGGGCCTTAAGGGTACTGAATTCGTACACGTTTGTCGGTTGTGTCCATAGCCATTACATCTACCACAACGAACGGAGTCGGGATCTTCACCTTGGGACAAAATCCTTCGAACTCGTGGCCTTCCGGGACCACGCTTCGTTTTGGGAGGATTGACGATTTGCGCCCGGATTGATTCAGGCACATCCCAGCCATCAGAGCTGCCAATAGGATGGACTACAGATGAATAACAACCATAAAGATAATCTTTCGTGTAGTATGCCGAGCAATAATTGTATGGATCTATCCGTCGGTGGTTACACACGGCCATGGCATGCGGGCAGGGAATTTGATCTACCTGAAATCGTCTACACGTACATGTCTTTTGGCTCATATCAACGATCCATATTTGGCCAGCATTGTTGGTGACAGCGTACTCAAACTGATCGGCTGGCCGCGGCTGTAAGAAGTGGAAATTTAACGAATTTAGTTAAGTTGGATTAAGGGAAAATCCGCATATACCATATACGTGGTGGCAGTTGGCATGATAACGTACCGTTACTTTTAGGCCTATTGAGAAGTTGGTGTGAAGCATCTTCTCAGCCTTTGGAGCAAGTTTCGAAGTCAATTTTAGGGCCTCTTCACGCCTGTTGACAAACCATCTTTGTTGTAGTTCCCTCAACCATTCCATTAAGAATCCAACTGGCATTAACCTGGCTTTCCGATCAACATTATTAAATGACTCCGCGATGTTGGTTGTCATGATTGCATACCGACGGCCGTTGAAATATGCTCGCGACCACTTTTTCGGATCGGCCTGCATGAGGTATCGGTGCATGTCGGGGTTACGAGTACGGATTGATTCCATATGACGATGGTGCTCACTTAAAAGATACGACCTCGATGCACCATCAAAATATGTCTTCAAAGGGCCTTTGAAATCCTTGTACTTGGTCTTCAGGTTTGCAGCCAAGTGTTGGACGCATATCCCGAAGGCAGCCTCCGGATACACGAGTTTGGCTGCATACTCGATACCCTTATGCCTATCAGCCACAATTACAAGAGAATCTCTAGGCCCGATTGAATCTCGGAGCTTCTCGAAGAACCATGTCCATGAGTCGTTGCTTTCGGACTGAACGATACCAAATGCAAGTGGAAATATGCAGCCATTTGCGTCGTGACCGCAAGCTGCAAGAAGCACCCCTCCAAATTTGGCCTTTAATGCGGATCCATCAACCACAATTACTGGCCGACAATAAGGCCAACCGTGCTTCGAAGCAGCTACGCACATGTAGAGACACTCTAAGCAATTTGATGAGTCGGTCTCGATGTCAATGTCGGAACCAGGATTTTTCCTCTTAACCATTTCAGCCCACGAGGGAAGAACTGTAATGTAATCAAGTTTACTTAACAGTTATTAAAGCCTATTATAAGACTTATAATGTCGGTGATAAACGTATTATAAGATAGAGTAAAGGGAAGTGCATTACCATTGTATGAATCTGAATCATTGCCCCTCAAGCTGGTTAGTGCTGCTTCCTTGCCTCGCCATGCTCGGAGATAATTGAAAGAGACTCCAAATTCGGCCTGCATGTCTCGCATGATTTCTCGAGGTCTATATGAGGTATTAGTCGGATCCAAGTATTTTGCCTTGACACACTCCCCAATCATCCAACTCTTGGCTTGACGATGATGCCCTTGAACAATTTCGATTGAACAGTTATGGACGTCGTCGAACCGCTTCACGACAAACATTTCACTACCTCGCATCCTGGTCGCACGCAATTGCCATGGACATTGTTGGATATCTATACATATAACGTGTAACAGAGTAGCGGTCGACCTCTTCACTCTGAATTGATAGTGTTTACTCATGGCATCGTGATGAAGATGGTATTGCAACAACTTTTTGTTAAGAAAAATACAGTTTCTGCAAATTGCGACAGGTGTATAATCAGCAACAACTACTGAGCCAGATAACCTGTCAGGGCTTGGTACAGTATCGGATTGAGATGTTAAGTTATTGGCAAAAGAATGTTCTCCAATGCTGACGTCGACACTATTCTCGTTTGATTTACGAGCATCACCCCCAACATTCAATTCGTCAACATGAGGTGGAAGTTGAGGGCAACGAGTAATAGGAGTTGAAATTCTCAGATTTCTCTCATCAGCAATTTGCATGGCCTCATCACTCTGTGCACCCACTCTGGAGAATTGGCCGTCTATGTGGTTGCTTTCACCCAGCTCCGGTGGCGTGACGTCAGCCGCAGTATCATCCAAAACGTCGACGGTAATAGGAAATTTACTAAGCACATGAACATCCTTCTTCTTCAATTGTATATAGAATTTAACGTCATCATCACACTGTATCCTGACAAGAGGCATACTAGGGTGAACACCGTATCGCATGACTATAGTATTGGTTGGGACCCTCATACCGATTGCCCGTCTGACCAACTCAATAAGACCTCCGTATGTTGCCGTCTCGGGCACCAATATTCCCTTCATTTCTCCACCGATGTAACTCAATGTGCCATCCCATCGACCATTATACTTGATGAAAACACAAACGTCCTCCATTTACTGTAAAACTACAAACAATTTTCCTGTCAAAGGGTTAAATACAAATTTCAAAAATGAGGAACAGTTAAGAAGCAAGGTAGGATGGCTTATGTCGTAGATCTGGTCCACGGAAACGGAGTTGACGCAGATCTGGCAGATTCGGCCGGATTAACAGAGTGAAACAAGATGTGGAAGGATTTTTAATACTGGGAGACAGTTTCGATCAATGGGTAATGGTCCACGGATGATTCGCGAGGATTGGGTGGGAGAAAATCAACGAAACTAGAGACGAAAAATTAAAATTTTCTATATTCAGTTGGTTATATATTGTCGCTATGGATGTGGAGGGAATGGAGTGAGGATGGCGGGCTAGGACGAAAATTTTCAGCTTAGGGTTGGCTGAGGGCATATATGACTTTATACATACCCAAAAATTGTATGGTGACGTGGCAAAAAAAAAATGGTCATAATGGTTGTGACCGGGTGGTCATAATGGAAATGACCACCGCTAAAAAATAGTTCGACAAAAATTTCGAAAAAAATTTTTAACAAAAAAAAAAAAAAAAACTGGTCATAATGGTTGTGACCGGGTGGTCATAATGGAAATGACCACCGCTAAAAAATAGTTCGACAAAAATCTCGAAAAAAAAAATTATTTTAATAAAAAAAAAACTGGTCATAATGGTTGTGACCGGGTGGTCATAATGGAAATGACCACCGCTAAAAAATAGTTCGACAAAAATCTCGAAAAAAAAAACTGGTCATAATGGTTGTGACCGGGTGGTCATAATGGAAATGACCACCGCTAAAAAATAGTTCGACAAAATTTTCGAAAAAAAAAATTAATTATAAAAAAAAAACTGGTCATAATGGTTGTGACCGGGTGGTCATAATGGAAATGACCACCGCTAAAAAATAGTTCGACAAAAATCTCGAAAAAAAATAAAAAAAAAACAAAAAAAAAACTGGTCATAATGGTTGTGACCGGGTGGTCATAATGAAAATGACCACCGCTAAAAAATAGTTCGACAAAAATTTCGAAAAAAATTTAAAAAAAAAAAAAAAAAAAACTGGTCATAATGGTTGTGACCGGGTGGTCATAATGGAAATGACCACCACTAAAAAATAGTTCGACAAAAATCTCGAAAAAAAAAACTGGTCATAATGGTTGTGACCGGGTGGTCATAATGGAAATGACCACCGCTAAAAAATAGTTCGACAAAATTTTCGAAAAAAAAAATTTAATTATAAAAAAAAAACTGGTCATAATGGTTGTGACCGGGTGGTCATAATGGAAATGACCACCGCTAAAAAATAGTGAAATAGTTCGACATAAAAAAATTAAATTTTTAATAAAAAAAAAACTGGTCATAATGGTTGTGACCGGGTGGTCATAATGGAAATGACCACCGCTAAAAAATAGTGAAAATAGTTCGACTTAAAAAAGGGGTGGTCATAATGGTTGTGACCGGGTGGTCATTATGGATATGACCATCGCTAAATAATAGGGAAAGAAGTTCGACAACAAACAATTTTAATTATATAAAACAAAAGCGTGGTCATAATGGTTGTGACCGGGTGGTCATAATGGATATGACCATAGCTAAATAATAGTTAAAAAAGTTCTTTTAAAATAAAACAAACGAAATTTTTTAATGCTTTAAAAATAAAATTAAAAGAACTGGTCATTACGGTTATGACAAGGCGGTCATAATGGTTATGACCATTGATAAAAAATAGTAAAAAATGTAAAATTCGAAAAAAAAAGCCAGGTTATGGTCATAACGGTTATGACCGGGTGGTCATAATGGTTATGACCTTTACTTAAAAATGACAAAAAGTTATAATTTAAAAAAAAAAGAAACTTTCGATGGAAGTTTATCTCTGTACATGGAAGTTTATCTCTGTAAATGGAAGTTTCTCTCTGTAAATGGAAGTTTCTCTCTTTACATGGAAGTTTATCTATATTATATGAAGCTTCGGGTTTCAAAATGGGTGGGGGGGGCTAGGCGGAAATAAGTTTTCAGTTTTCTCTCTCTAGATTTCAGTTTTCTCTCTCTAAACCACTGTACATGGTGGTTTGAAAAAAAAAAAAAAACTTTTTTCGGCCATGCGAGGGAGAGAGATTATTTCGTGGGTAGGAGATGAGGGTAATCCTGTACTTTGATATACATTAAATGCTACTGGGCCCCACGGTAAGTGCTGAAATTGAATAGAACAAAAAGTGCTGCTGTTTTTAATATTATTTTTTTCAGAGGTGCTAAAAGTGAAATTAACCCAAAAATAAATTATCATAACTATATTATAATATTAAACATAAAATTTAGTTTAGAGTAGTAAATTAAAAAAATAAATTGTAAAAATTTGTAAATATACAAGCTGTATTAATTAACAAAAAATAATAATAAAGATAGACAAAAAATTTAATAAGAAAAAAATAATATTTTATTAAATATTTGCTAATTACTTAATATAATTTAAATTTAATAGATTTACTTAAGTTATTAATTTTTTTTGACCATTTCAGTTTAAAAGTTTTTAATTTTATTTATTGTTTTTGACTTTTTAATAACAATATATTATTATATTTTATTATATTAACAACAATTCTTACACTTAACATCCTCTTTTTTAATTCTTTTTCTTTTTCTTACTGTATGTTGTCGGTTTTATCCCTATTTAGAGTTTTTTTTTCCTTAATATTGTTTTTGCCTTTTTTTTTACGCTAAATTTTAGACATTAGATTCTGATCTATTGTTATATTGTGTTTTTGCTGACTTCGTCTTTTTTTTTTAAACGATTTTTTACTTTAAATTTTTTTATCTTTATTTCAAATTTTTTTTCCTGAGTTTTTTTTGTGTGTCTGTTTTGTTTCTTTTGTTCTATTTTTTAAAGACCCTTTTTTTAAAGAATTCTGCTTGCAATTTTTTTTGTCTTTTTTGTTTGTTTTGTTTTATATTTTAAGAATCCTTTTTTAAAAAAGTTTTTGCATGTATATAACCTGATAAAAAAAATTTTTATTTATTTTAAACAGTAAAAAAAGGAGAAAATGAGAAATATATTTTATTTTGTTATAATTTTTTTTGTTATGGTTAGTTTTTTCCGGTTCATTTGAGTTTAAAGATTTTTGTTCTTTTTTTCCTATTTATTTTTGTTTTAATTGTTTTCTTTAAATGAGTATGATTACAGAAAATTTTTTTTCTTCTTTGCTTTTGTTTTCGTTTGTATTATTGTTAGTAATATTATCATTTTGATTTAGCATCTTCACTGTGGAGAGAGATTTTGAAAAGAATTATATTTATTATAATTATAATATTTATCTTAATTAACTGTTTTTATTATATAATACTTAGTTTATTTATTTATTTTCTTTCTTTCTTCCCCGTGCAATGCACGGGTATTAAACTCGTACTACCTAAAGGAAAGTGAAAGCAAACAAAAAGCAAAAGCAAAGCAACACATTTATAAAAGCCAACTTTAAAAAATAAAATTAAAAAAAATATTTAAAAAATGAAAATGAAAATTGATTGTCTCCTTTTGATTTGTCGATTTGAGATAAAAATTTTAAATTAAAGTTGATTAATTTTTAAAAAATTAATTATAATTTTTATTGATTTAAAAAAAATAAATACAAAAATTAAGATGAAAATTTAAGTTGAAATCTAAGTTCCAAACAAGTTTCTTTGAGTCCAAGGAGAAGTGGAACGAAAAAAGAGATGTCCAAACTAGTATTAAAAGAGATGGCAACCTGAAACCACTAAAAGGGTGTCTAAAACTGAACGTGGATGCAGCGTATAGCCAGTGAGCCTTCACCTCCATGTCCGTCCGATTTATGCCAAACGGTCGTGGAATTAGAAGACTTCTAATCGTAAAATAGAGGGGAGAGCTCTGTGATCTTCCTCGTGAGATCACTTTCTCCGATCTCTGGTTTACCTCTCATCCTGCGATTTTCTTCTCTCTCTCAAAATTTCCCACCAACCAAACAACACAACACTGTTTTACAGAGGGCTTGTAAATGGCGACGACGGCTTGTTTCATCATCGTCAGCAGGAACGACATCCCTATTTACGAAGCTGAAGTCGGATCTGCTCCTAAAGTAATTCTCTCAACTTTGTAAAAAAACAAAAAATCAAAAATCAAAACAAAAAAATCATAATGGAGAAAACTAGAAAAATTTAAACAAATATCATTTTTTTCTAAAAAAATAAATTAAAAAAAGAAAGATCTTTAAGAGGGAGAAGAAAGTCTCGTATACGGCTTTATCAACAGGGACGTGTTGAATTTTCCACTACGAAACTGATGTAGCTTGATGATGACTTTGTTACGATGAATTTAATGCTTGTTGATTGAATCTCATTCTGAATTGTTTGTGTTTATCTGTACTTTATTTTCCTAATTTTATTTACCATTAAATTAGAATTGTTAGATGTGTGAAATTGGGCTAGGGAGAGTTAATTTCATATATTGGGATTTGGAAAACACAACCCATTGTAATATTAAGTTCGGGAGACTAATATGACTTGGGTAATCACTAGAGTAGGTTGCGTAATGAATGCTTAATTGGTTGGGTTAATAGGGATATTAATTTGATTAAATTTTGCATATTATTTTACTCGGCACTCGGGAGAGGGAGTGGAATTAAAATTTGTCACCTACGATTAATGATTTGAATGAATTCGATTAACAAGCTTAGAATTGGATAGGCAAAGTTAAGTCAAGTGAAATCAAAATCCCCTAGCCTTACACACCATTGAGTTCCCTTCAATCCACAATTTTGATTACTTTTAGTTTGCTTTATCTTAGTTTAATTTAAATACTTAATTTAGTTGCTTCTTTGAATTCCCTTTAATTTTGATAGCTTAGATAAAATTGAGTCATTTTAATTGTAGTACTTAGTTAGTTTTCTTAATTTCAATCTCTGTGGGACGATACTCGACTTTGTCACTTTATTACTTGTAGCGATTCGTTCACTTGCGAGCACACACGAAGAAAATCACGCAACAAGTTTTTGGCGCCGTTGCCGGGGATTGAAAATTTTATTAATTCTAGCTAATATTACAACCAAGTGATTCGGTTTTAATTTAGGCATTTGTTTTATTTTAATTGTTTTAAGCTTGTCAATTGTTGTTTGTGACAGTTCATGCGAAGAGCTGAAAATCCTAATCTAATGCCACTTGATCCGGAAATTGAACAGACACTTCGTCAAATCAGAAGGGAAAGGAGAAATCAAGCACAAGCTATGGGTGATCACGATAATAATAACAACAATATTGAACAACAAAGGGCAATTCGGGACTACTTCAAACCTCCAGTTCAGGAACACTATTCGGGTATTCGGAGGCAGACTATCAATGCCAACAATTTCGAGTTAAAGCCTTCTTTGATCTCGATGGTTCAACAGAATCTGTTTGGGGGATTATCTAATGAGGACCCGAACACTCACTTGTCCATGTTCTTAGAAGCGGCCGACGCGGTGAAGATTAATGGTGTCACTGAGGGTACCATCAGGTTGAAATTGTTTCCATTCTCTCTTAAATATGAAGGGATCTGGAGTGGGAGTAATTTGTGAGACTCCCAATGGTGAAATAATCGAGCAGTCATTTCGTCTTGGGTTTAACGCCTCAAACAATGAAGCAGAATACGAAGCCCTGATTGCTGGGTTACGATTGGCAAAGGCACTGGGGGCTCGATGTTTGAAAATTCAAAGTGATTCGCAACTCATTGTGAATCAAGTACTCGGAGAATACACAGCCAAGGACACGAGGATGGAAGCATACTTGAACGTTGTTCGTTCACTTGTTCAGCATTTTGAGGAATACAAGATCGACAAGTTCCAAGGAACTCAAATGCGCAAGCGGACGCCTTGGCTGCCTTTGGTTCATCGTCCGAGTCACATATGCGTCGAAGTATTCCCGTTGGATTTATCGAACAACCCAGCATTCAGATCGAAGTCACAATTATTCAGACGAAGTAAAAGAAGACTGGCGAACGTCCATTGTAGCTTACTTGAAGAAGGGACTATTACCAGAAGATAAACAAGAGGCACGGAAGATCAGAACTAAAGCTGCAAGGTTTTCACTGATCAATGACGTCCTCTTTCGACGTTCGTTTAGCGGTCCCTACGCTCGATGTCTCGACGACAAGGAAGCTACTTATGTGCTGAAAGAAATCCATGAAGGCGAATGCGGAAATCATTCAGGGGGACGATCTCTATGCAACAAAGTCAAGCGTCAAGGCTATTACTGGCCTACCATGTTTCAAAACAGCGAAGATTTTGTCAAGCGGTGTGACAAATGCCAAAGACACTCCCCCATTTTCCATCAACCATCTGAATGGCTTTCGAGCATTGCATCACCCTATCCATTCATGAAATATTCAATGGATATAGTGGGTCCATTGCCAAGGGCGAGCGGCCAATGCAAATACCTTCTCGTACTCACTGACTACTTCACAAAGTGGGTCGAGGCAGAAGCATTTGCGGACGTTAAAGATTCGGACGTCGAAGGCTTCATTTGGAAGAACATCATTTGCAGATTCGGCTTGCCACAGGAGATTGTCACTGACAATGGATCCCAATTCATCTCGGGTAACTTCAGAAAATTCTGTCATGCATGGAAGATAGAGCTCAGCTTTTCAACCCAAGGTATCCACAGGGGAACGGACAAGCTGAAGCTACCAACAAGACCATTGTACAGAATTTGAAGAAGAAGCTCAAAGCTCGAAAGGGTCGATGGCAGACGAACTTCATGGAGTACTTTGGGCGTACAGAACAACCCCACGAAGAGCGAACGGTGAATCTCCATTCTCACTAACCTTCGGTGCTGAAGCTGTTATCCCAGCAGAAATCGGTGTCCCTACACTCCGGCGTGAATTGGCTTTTGAAAATGAAAGTCAAAATTAGGAGATGCTCAATGACAGTCTGGACCTTCTTGACGAAAAACGAGATCAAGCCTTGATTCGCATGGCAAACTACCAGCAATCAGTGGCGAAGTACTACAATTCGAAAGTTCGACCGACAACTTTTAACGAATGAGATCTCGTACTTCGGAAAGTATTCCAGAACACAGCCGAGCCAAACGCAGGAAAGTTGGGAGCAAATTGGGAGGGTCCTTATAGGATCTCGAAGGTTATTCGACCAGGTGTCTACCGTCTGGAAACGAGCGATGGAGTAGAGGTTCTCCGCAGTTGGAATGCTCATCATCTCCGGAAATACTACTTGTAATTTTTGTATTTTTCAGCAAAGACTACTGAATTTTTACAATTTTTACACTTGTAAGGGCTAGATCCATTACGGCGAGCGTTCAATCCCGTAGGGCTACGCCTTAACACTTCGTTTTTCCTACACAATGTGCGAGCTGCACCTGAACTACGTTCGACTTGATCCCTAAATATTGGGTACGTAGGCAGCTCGTATTCGCTAGTACGAGTTCAGTCGTAAAATTCAAATTCAAATGTATTGGAACTACGAATGGCTTGATCCCTAAACATTGGGTACGTAGGCAGCTCGTCTCATTTGAACGAGTCCAGCTATAATCCATTATAAAAATCATGTTTTCTTCGACAGAAAGCTTGTATTCTCTTAAATTCATTTTCCTTGATTATGAATTTAACTTTTTCGATTACCTACGTCGAAGCATACATCGTTCGTCTTAACGAACGTTCGTCCTAAAGATTCACTATCATGTGTTTCCAATTATCTACAATGTTGTAGATCGACCGCTGTTCGATTCAACATCAAATGCTCGTCCGGACATACTCGACGATTCATAATCGTACAGTTATTTCTAAACTTCGCAGCTCGATCGCTGTTCGTCGTTTAACGCTCGATACAACAAAATTAACATCACACTTTGCATATTTCTACACGACAATAATGTGCAAATAAAACTTCTCATTAATTCAATGGAATAATTTTTTACAATAAAATTCATTGTTTCAATGAAAGAAAATTAAAGTTACAAAGGAAAAATTAATTCTCCGGTTCTTGAGGCTCAGGTACTCCAGCCGCGAGCTCGACGTTCGGAGCATTCGATTCAGTTGCAGGCTCAGTGAGCGGAACATCAGATTCGGCTACAGGAGGATCAGGAACAGATGATGAAGTTCCAGCTTCATCAATTGGGAACTCATAGAGCTCGATCTCATCGTCGACATCAGCATCGACGAGCAGCCCTTGTCTATACTCCTTGAGTATGTCATATCGGGCTTTGAGAGTGGCCTTCTCGAATGCGTCCTGGATCTGAACAATGAGCGCAGATTTGTCAGCTTCCAGAGCCCGGTTCTTTGCTTGCACAGCGTTGTACTTATTGACCATGGTCGACAATATGTCGGACATTTCTTTTCCCGACTCAAGAACCCTCTGAAGCTCGGACGTTAAACCATCCGCACTCGATTTAACATCGTTGAACTTGCGTTCGATGTTCAGCATCCTCTCTTCCCTCTGTCTATCCTTATCCTCAAGCAGCTTGTTTTTCTCCTCGAGCTGCTCATTTTGGCCTTCAAGTTTGTCGATCGTAAGCCTATGCTCGCGAACTCTGTCCGTTGTTCGATAGATGAGTCCATTGTTTGAATACTAGCCTAAAATATCACAACTGATTAGTTTAATGATAATAAAAACAAAGTATATGCTTTAGTTCGTAAATACGTACCTTCAAGTTATTCCATAGTATGTTATCCAAATGCATCTGGATCCGACCCTCTTCAGAATATCGGCATCCCACTGGAGATATGAGCTGCTTCATTATTCTGACGCTCGCTCTTGATCATCGAGCAGACTCATATTCTCTGGCAGATCGATCTCCAACAAACTACTTGTTTGAGCAGCCTCCGGTTCGACGTCCTTCTCGCTGGAGGAGATCTTCGATTTTTTGTTCCTCTTCGCAGGAACTTTCTTCTTGCCCTTCTCCACCACTTTTCTTTTTCGACTTGGGGGCGGTGGAGACGGCTGCTTCGTTGGAGGCTCGGGAGAAGACTCGAGCACAGGCATAGGGGCCGGCTCGCTTGGTTTAGCGGCATTCTCTGTTGCAGCAGCAGCAGCTTCGCCTTCGCAGCTTCCTTCGCTGCCTTCTTCTTCGCCAGCAGATCCTTTGGAGATGGGAAGTTAACGTTCATCGTGTCCAAAGCGAATTCTGCGATCAAAGCCTCCTCGTCAGTTAATGGTTCGATGAACAGTGGAGTACCGAAGAGTCTCTTCAATGCTCCCCTGATCACGAACGGCCAGTCTACCCAGGGAGGAACTAGTTTAGGAATACCTGTTGGGAGTTCGACGTGATTTTTCCAAAGGCTCGACGCTCGCAATCGCTTAGGATCCTGGATCTCGTTCCACTCTCTGTTTGGGATCGCGAGCAGTCGTTCGAGCTTCTCCTCGAACAGGAGGGCTTTCGGTGGTGGTCTCTTCGATTCTTGACCTGCAATACAACAAAAATAACATTAGATACAAGAACAAATGTCTATGTTATGTTCGATGCTCGATGCTCGACACTTACGAAGAGACCCCCATAGTGGGAAAAATGCATTGGCGAGTCCACCCATTGACTTTCATTTACCAACATGAAAAAGTAATGGTCCTGCCAGTATCGATCGGCATTCTTCATCTCGCCGACTACCTGCTTCTTCCTCCGCGGATACATCGAGTATCTGCTTTATCCTTGGAGTTTTCTTGCGGATAGTAGATGGCAAGAAGTCATCCACTGAGAGCTCGACGCTCGCTTCGTCCGCCAATACTATCAAACCCAAGAAAACCCTCATCCCGTTCGGCATCAGTTGCGGGATGGCAAGCTGGTAGTGATTCATGCACTGGATGAGGAGAGGAGAACTGGAAGTCTCAAGCCACACTCGAAGTAGATGGTATACATAATATCCATCCTTCTGAAACCGTGTCTGCTCGTTCGCCTTCGAAGTGGGAGACGGAGTTGGACTTCGTTGGGGAAACCAAAACGACCTCGAATCTCTGTTAGGTCGTCTTCCGTCAAGACCGACCTTGGATTTGACGTTCGCAAAACGGACTCTGTACTCAAACGACGGGGTGGTTTCGTCAGTCAAGCGATGGGAAGAATTGTTAAGACATCGATCCCCGAGGTAGAGGCCGGTCGATTCCTTTCTGATGCCTGATTACTCGTCTCGGCACCTCTTCGACCTTGGCTAAATTCCTGATCGAACCTCGACTGACGAACAGCCGATGCCAATTCTTCATCGTCCGAACTGCTGTCGCTAGAGTCGGTGCTCGTCCACTCTACTTCAATGTCTTCGATGACTTGTTTTTCCTTGTCCATTGTTTACAAACTAAATTGTGGACGAACGATGGAAAGTTTCGAATCTAATATCCTAATGGTTCAAAATCTTCTTGAAGTTTCGGAAGAACACGAAGAACAGAAACTCTAAAACCCGAGAAAAACCCCCAAACAAAACCTCAAAACCTCACCGAAACCTTCAACCAGAATATTTACCGAAAGGAATGCAGGAAAGTGACCAGAAAGACTCGAAAACTAAACAAAACAGAGATTTACCGAACCAAATTGCTCAAAAGAGAGAAAACGGAGAGAAATCTTGCCTGAACTTCTGCGACTTCGGAATCTCTCGGCCGCTCTGGGTTTTCTCAGACGCTCCAAATGCAAATATAAAGGGATATATTAGCATATGAAGCGTTATATAGCTTCGCCGTATAACAAACGGTCCTGATTCTCAGGAAAATTTGATCAAACGGCAGGGATAACAGCACCTTTTCGGATTCCCGCTCGAATGATCGTACGTCGCATCGTGGCAACCCTGAAATCTCGCGCACGCCTGTTCAGACCTGCGCCATAACAGTACCAATCGCAATACCGTTTCAGGACACCCAATCAATACACGCCACGTATATACAGCTGTCATTTCTCACCAAGCTCGAGATCTCCATCGAGTATTTCGTCAGTCGTTCAGATTTTCTCGATCTGATGAAACGACTGATGCGGTTTTATCGGTCATGATCAACAGTCTATCGAGGATCATCGCTCGATAGACTGGGGTGCTATCTGTTGGGGTCAGACTTCGTCTTTCTTCTGAAACGTTAGCTTTACAGTTTGCCTAACAACGGTGAACTCCCGATCTCATTTCAGACCTCGTTATGTTGGGCCGGCGCCAACTCATTGATCCGTTCAAATCTCGAACGTCGATCGCATTCTCAAATGGGCCAGACCCAACTCATTGATCCGTTCGAATCTCGAACGTCGATCGCACTCAAATGGGCCAGACCCATACAACGAGTCTATAATCGAACATCGTACGTTCATACTAAACATATCAGTTTAGATGATGAATCTCAAATAAGCTACGAACGATGGATGACGAGGACAAAGCCTTGTTTCCTACTCACCGTTCGTCGCTCGTTTATAATACAACAATAAGGAGCATCCCTATTACAGTCGAGCCTATGATGGATAAACGATATCCATGTCTGTTATGAAAACGACAAATACATAACTACCAATGACTTACATTAATAACCGCAGAGGCCCACTGTCTGACTCATACGAGTAACCGCTGAGGCCCACCATCTGCGATTTATACGGGTAACTGCCCTATCCTCGTGATGACACGTGTCCCAGGATAATGAGCAATAACCGTCTGCCATCAGTTATGGGTCCAGGCCCACCGATCTTCCTCTATAAATAGAGGAAGACCCCCTTACGGAGGGGGATGATTCGGACACAGACATCATTCGGACAGAGAGAGATCTTTCGGACAATCCCTCAGAACATCCCAGACAATCTCTTACAATATCTATGCAGACGACTTCTTCTAACTCTTACAATAACGTACTTTTGATTCCATAAAACACATCAGATTCTCTGTATTCGAAAGCAAACAGATACATGTAAAATCCCAGTTACAGAGGACGTAGCACTTGTTGGGCGAACCTCTCTATATTGTGGTGTTATCGATTCTTTCCTGATTTTCGTTTTAATCAATATATTTACGAATTCCGCTTTAGACAATATTGTTTTATGAATTCCATTACAATTTCCAAGGGCCCAATACTTTCTGATTTATTGATATTGACTAACTCCGGTTAAAATTGACAGTAGATACCCAGCATCTACAGTTATATATATAGTGTGTTGTAAACATGATATATGTGATGAATATGCAGTGTGAGTGTGCATGTATTGAGCTCTCTCTATTTGATAAATGAGGGATATTATATATAATAAACTCACACACTATGCAGTTTTATCCCTTTTTTTTTTTCACTCTTGTTTTTCTTCTCTCAAGGTCATTCTTATACAAGCTCTCTCCCCGCTTGCTAGGGATATCCTCACCAAATCAAATTCAACCAATAAACTATTTTGATTAATGTTGATCAAGATTATTTACGAGTTAATCAAAAAAATATATATATATATAAATTAATAAAGATGAAATTACCAAAAGCCTGCACTCTAATTTTATTAAAAAGAGAGGGATAAAAAGAGAAACAAACAGAGAAAATCAAAACGAACCTTCATGAAAAATAAAATAAACGAATAAAAATAAACAATCCTTCACATAAGGTAAGCAAACCAAACTAAATTTGATTCTTTGTATATCGTGAAACTCTTTCCCTTTTTGAACACGAATTTATACGTTTTTGTTTTCCTCCAAATGGGCGACTATATATATATTTTTTTCTTTGGCATTATATTAATTTCTCTAATTTATTCCAAGAATGTCATTTATCCCCTTTTCTTAACGCTATTCAACTAAGAAGAATTAATACAGTTTTGAGTTCTTACTAAGTACTAAATACAGAGACATATAAACAAAGCCGGTTTCGTTTGGGTTATCATATTTGACTACTTCATTAGCTATTATTTCAAGTCAAAAAATTTAGTACATGCAAGTTGATTCTCAATTTATTAATTTGTTCAGTTTCAAATACTGAGTTTTTAACTTGCTGGCTCGTACAAATTGAGTTCTTCAATATTAGCTAGTCTATTATATGTGAGTCACCATTATAGTCTAAAGTAAATTTACAGCTACAGTTGATCACTTCGTGTGTGTGTGTAAAAAATATATATCACACAATTTTTTACTAGAAATTTGTGCATCACTGGTTTGAAAAACACATAAGGCCGGAAAAAAAGTCATAAATATTTTGAGTACCTCTCTCACCAATTTGATGTAATAGTTTTCTTTCCCTCGAATAAATGAAAAAACTCCCCCCCGCAACCGCTGACACGTAGGACGAGTCCCGGCCTGAACTAAACTCGATGATCTTCGGAGCTGATGAAAATCTTTGTTGAATATTCGAACACCGAAGAATAAACAAATCATCCAACGTATTATTCATAGTAATGATCTAATTAACGAGTTAGTGTCGTGAATCCGCCCCGTAAATGCTGTAAAAAATATTACCATTATGCTTCAAAATAGTCCAGATCAAGCACTAAAAAATCTGCAAAAAAATTTATAAAGGTGCAAAAAATATTCCATTATGATTTTACGTTATTAGTTTTTTAGCTTCTTCTCTTGTTTTGAAAGGAAAAAAAAAAACCTTAATAAATATATGTTTTCCATCTATTGACCAACATAACACAAATTTTTTTATTCTTGGCTAACATGACACAAATTCTCCATTCTTGATCAACATGACACAAATTTTAATTAACTTTAGTTTAATTTTGTGTTATATTGATCTAGTGTTAATTTTTTTGTGTCATATCGGTGTATTGATTTTTAAATTTATGTCATTCAAGTGCTTTACCCTTTGAAAAAATGTGTACCATGTAACACTCATATTTCGAACTTAGAAACTTCTATCCAAATCCCTCTACTCCTTGACTCCTCCATCACCTGCTCCTATTGAAACATGTTGGTTTTCTAACATGTTGAGAAATACAAGCATCTTTGTTTCTTTTTGAAGAGAGAGAGAGATTGCAAATCCTTTTTTATTCATATAAAGGATAGGAGTTTTTTTTTTTAATAAATATTTAATAATCTAGCAGAATTAGAGAAGCAACGTCGGCTAATGAAAGAAATAGAACAAGCAACTTGTAAGAAGTTTAAAGAAGAAATTGCGGCTATACGAGCTAAACGTAAAGGACGAGAAGAAGCCTTTGCGAAGAAACTCGTTGAAATAGCGGAGCGTGCAATTCAAAAATCGGTACCAGAAACTCCAGTATCGAATATAACGGGTTCAGAAATTATGAAAATTATGAAACAAATAAATTTGAGGAATATTATGGACAATTCATGAAGGATATAGTCAGATTTTTCAAGGATCGGTACTCGAAAACGTGAAAAAGGTAAACAATTTTATTACCCTCTAATTAATTTCTTAATAGTTTGCTGATCATATGTTAATTAGTAGTCAGATTTTAGTTAATGTTCTATTATGTTATATCGAAGTCTAAATTTTCACTTATTTTTCATTCTTAGGCTGCGGAAAAATAGACGCGAGAACACGAAGGTCACCGAAGCTGAACTGGACATGTAAATTTATGATTTAATTTGCTAAAGGAAATTTGTGATACTTTCTATGCAGGAGATAATTATATTTCCATTTTTTTATGGTTACTTTAAAGCTTTCTTCTATTTTTTTTTAATTAAAAAAATCCATTAAAAAAAAAGCGTTCTTTTTTTTATTTATGCAATCATGATCGGGTAAATTAAAGCTTTTTTTTTTCTTTTTTCCCCTATCCTTCATAGACCTAGATCGAGAAGTTGCAAAACAAGTAGCCAAGAAAAACATAACTCCCATTTGGGTTTGAACTTTCTTTTCTATCAAATAATAACTAAAATTATGTATTAATACGCTCAACATGTTATTTAGATAAAAGTTGACCTAATTATCCTAACATTATAGCCTTTTATTCACACCATTAAGGACATGTTTGTCTCGTTGTATTGTACTGTATTGTTTAACATGTATTTTTTTTTTTCTATTGCTGCTCTTTTCGTTTACATGAAAAGCTCTTAACCCTAAAGTAGAGCTAGAAATAGAGAAGCTGGGAGGATTATTTTGATCTTTGAGTACAGTATTTTTCCAGACATGGTACCAGTCAATAACTTGTGCTAAGTCGAGATTTGAATGTAACCAGTTATACAAAAAGCTTCACC
This sequence comes from Ficus hispida, assembly GCA_025413025.1. NCBI lineage: Eukaryota > Viridiplantae > Streptophyta > Magnoliopsida > Rosales > Moraceae > Ficus > Ficus hispida. The sequence goes on along the minus strand of CM046364.1, from coordinate 11,079,669 downwards.
ATTTGAACAGAAATAATCCTTTTTTAAAACATATTGCAATCATAAAAATAACTAAACATGAGAAAAACTCTTCTTATGAACCAGTCGATCATCAAGCTTTTGGGCTGCTCCTTCTTGTGAGTTAACTTGAAAATCTTTTAAGAGAAGCATAATATAACATTGTTGTTTGTTAGTTGTTGTAATTAAAGTTATTGTGTAGTACTAATGAAAACATGGATTACGAAATTAGTCTCTTTATGCTTGTAAATCCTTTGATAATGAAATGAATGGGATCATAATTTAACCAGAGAAAGAGGTAAATAGCTTTTTTTTTTTTT
>CM046364.1:11043441-11079252 GCA_025413025.1 Ficus hispida | reverse complement strand
TACCTGACCGGGCAATTCTTATTATCGGGGCAGTAATTTTGATCGATGATGATGGGATTTTGGACGTTGATCATGACGGCGTTCTGGAATAGGATGTTCCTCGCGAACCCGCTGCTGTGCCTTCCCACGACTTTATCCTGAAACCGTTTTGGGAACCTCTAAACGTCGCCGTTTTAACCGTCACATTTTGCACGCCCGCCTCCTTCAGCTTTTTGCCTAAACTCCCAATGCTGCATCATAATTACCATTCTCCAATTAGCATCTACTACATTACAGTAACTAATTAATAATTATATGTAATCTTATAATCTTAATAATTAGTCGTAATTTCTATGTATCTTTTAGATAAATGGTGATGACAAAAATTACTAATGAACTAAAAAATGAAATGTAGTTACATTACTCTAGAAATTGCTAGGTACCTAATTCCGTGGCCAGGACCACATGCAATGTCTTCAATCCACAAATTGGTGGTGCCGGGTCCAATTGAGACACAGTCGTCGCCGGTTCCGATCTGGGAGTTGAGAATGGTGACACCGGTTGACGCCTGGACGTGGATGCCGTCGGTGTTGGGGCTGGCGCCGGAGGCCGAGACCTTAACGCCTTGCAGTTTGACGTTGTTGCAGCCGTTGATGACGATGTGGAACATCTGGCTGTTGAGGGATGTTAATCCCATTATCTTTATGTTCTCTGAGTTGGAAAATCCCAATGTCTGCGCAAACACACCCAACACAAACTCCAATATTATACTTCACTAATTGATGATGGAAAAGAACAATCTCTACAAATAAACTAAAATCAAAACCACCTGCTAATTAGATATTAGAATAGCTATCATTCTATTTAAGCATTATATTAAACCTCCAAAGCAAAATGATCGACTTTTGACGTTCACACTGAATCCACAACGATATATATTATAAGCACTTATGTTATGGTTTATTATAATATATATTAGAACATAATCCTAGCTATTAACTTCTTATTAACTTAATTAATTGGCAATTTACGGTTACTTTTGCTGACACTTTGAGAGAGTTTAAAAAAAAAAGAAAAAAAAGGATTCCTGATCCTGAACTAACAAAATATCAGTTGCTTATCCATTAATACGTACTCATTTTCCAAGAAATTGAATTGTGTTCCATAAACAGTTTTTTATTTCTTATTTTTTCGAATAAACTTCCACAAGTAGTTTAATTTATAGTAGAAAAATAAATAAGAAAATAAAGCAACAAACCGTAACCATCGACGTTTTTTCCAACGTAGGCAATATAATTTTTTTTTTCTTTTGAAACTATCTTATGCTGTAATAGATAGTATTTAATAACTTGAAATACTGTTATTGAAAAGAATATAATTTTCCTTTTGCTGCTCATTCTTATTTCTTAGTGCTACCATTAAAATAAATAACTTCTTCTTACTGTTATTTAGTGCAATCACGTCTGTATTAACACTATCTTTTATGTGAAAGAAGGCGAATCAAAATAATTTATTTACATATATATAGATAAATGAATATATATATATATATATATATATATAGATTTAGAGAGAGAGAGAGAAATTGAACTTACGGTTGCTCCGCTGGGGCAACTCTTGCCGGATGTCTTGCAAGCCCAGAGAGAGGTACCTTGGGCGTCAAGAATCCCGCCAGAAATAGTGACCCCATTAACATGCTCAAAAAAGATCCAGTTGCCGGCGTCCCCGATGACTCGGTAATCTGACGGAGCAACTAGGGTTCCGGCAATACGGAAGGTGACGGCGTCGTTGTAGCACTCGCCGCCAAACACCACATTTTTCAGGAAGAACCTTCCCTGTGGCACGTAAACAACGGCGGGCTTGGGCGAGGCGCAGGCTTTGGCCCACGCAGCAAGGAAGGCTTTGGTGGAGTCCGTCTTGCCGTCGGCTTTAGCTCCTAGACTCACCACATTGTATGTCGCTGCAGCGGCGGAGGCGGATAAGGCAGTGTGGGACAGTAATGCCACAAAGATGATCATGAGAGGGTGAGGAAGAATAGCCATAATTTTGGTTGGCAGGATTTAATGGAAGTTAGAAAGGACAGCTTCAAACAAAATTTAATTTGTAGAAATATTGTGCGGAAGAGAAGACAAAAGATGAGAGAAGTTGGAGAGTGGTGGTGAGGAGTCGAAACGGTTTGAGGCTGTATTTATAGTTGTACGTACTAGTAGTAGTTCCATGGGAGAGCAATTTGGTTATTTATATAATTTGATACTATTAATCTACAGAAATCGCCGCAAAAAAAAGAAGAAGAAGAAGAACCAAAGCCTCGCTCCCAACGTTTGTTACTTCTTGATGAATTTTTAGCTATTACTTTAACAAAATAACCTTACGTGACTTGTCAAGTGCCTACTAACTAGCTTTGTGGTTCTAATTGGTTTTGAACTGATTGGCAATATAATTTGGATAAGGTCCTAATTACATGTAAGTACTTGTCCATAAAGAAAGGCTTAACCAGCTTCTATTTTTTTATGTACATAAAAAAATGGTTACCTTCTCAAAATATTATAAGATCAGTCATTTGTCCTCCAAATTTTAAAAACTGACATTTTTATCTCTCAAATTTGATTTTGGCCCATTTAATCCCAACTGTTATTATTATTATTTTTTTAAGAATGGACAAAAAAGTAGAATAGTGTCGTTGTGTTGTCATTTTTATTAAAATTTCTATTAAAATCATTAACGAAAAAAAAAAAAAACAACCATATGATTGTAGTTAATCCATTTTTTTCTGTCTATTTTATAGGAGAAATTCTAATACAGGAGGATAAGTGGAACTAAACTCAAATGATTAAGGATAAAGTGAAAGTTTTTAAAGTTTAGCTGATAGGGAAGAAATTTCGGTATAATATTGAGATTGACCCTATATATATATATATATATATATATATATAAACTGTTGAGGAGAAAGCGACCATATATATGTTGTCATTTTTCGGTACATGAAGTATGTACGCTAACGTTCTTGGTGTGCATGGTATTTGCCTAATCAATGATTATTACAGTGCAAGTTGGAAGTTGGAAATATTAAATATCTACAAGCATGAGAGTCAAGCAGTTAGTCAGTCATTACAGAAAGGGATTTACAAGAATTATTCTATAGTTTCTATGTTTAGGGACTATTTAATTCTTCATCCTCTAAGTAGTCCTAGTATATAGCCATGTTTTAGAGACTTTGAATTTCTAATTATGTATATGATCATAATGTTCAATAAACCATATGTCATAGTGAGTATTGGAATAAATAAATAAAAAAAAAAACTTCTGAATTACTTAAAACAAATAGTAAAAACAGTGGTCAAGCGAATCAAGAGATAATATGGAATACGGCCCTTTCTTTACTTGAAAAATTATTAGTACGTAGGAAGTAATAATCAATGGGCTATATAGATAGTTATGAAATTTTCCCAACGAAAAAGAGGTTCCAATATAGTTGCGCCAATACGTGATTGCCGGTACAAAATTTGAAAAGTCAATTTCGATTAAATACTAAAATAAATAAATTATTGGTTGGAATAGGCAAATATTCTTGATACGCTGTTGATGCTACATACATATAAAACAGCAAAATGTAAATTTCTAAAGAAAGGTGTGACGGTTATAAACGTGCATGATTTAGCTAGTCAAAACATCCCACCTAGCCAACGTCATTCTTTATAAGCAGCTGATTGTGAAGTTTTTTTTTTTTTTTTAAACTAAAAAGTTGGTATAAGAGTTCATGTTGGTAATGTTTTTCTTATAACATAATGCATGCATTGCGCTATATTATTCTAAGAGTGTTTTGCAATATTCAATTCAAAAAAAAAAAAAATCATTTGGCAATACATTATTAAAAATGGATTGGGACAGGATGAAGAGATTGAGGGGGCTTTGTGTGTTTAGGCCTCATGTCCAATGAGACAAACAAAATGCCGTATAGATTGTAGTTGCCAATGTAGACATGCACGTATGGGCATGATTGCATTTTTCACGTGCCATTTTTTTAACCAAGTCGTCCTCCTCCTCCTTCTTTTTAACACTTTATTTCTTACCATCAAGTTATATAAAAGCAAAATAAATAATAATAATAATAATAATAATAATAATAATAATATTAATGAAGAGAAAAAAAATAAAAAAAAATATTTAGATAAGACAAGAAAGCTAGTCAATTACAAATTATATGTGAAATGAGATGAGGAAACGTGGGGGTACGTGGCAAATGGAGCATAAAACGGAGAAGAAATCGTCCTCCTCCCACCTCTAAATCTCCTCCTTCACACGCCTTTTGCCCACTTCTTCTTCTTTTTTTTCTTTTTTTTTTTCTTTCAGTTGCATTTCTTTTTTTCATTGTATATGTGACATCATACTTCTTGTTTGGTTATGAAGTTTTTGAATTTGGACAGTACCAGTTAAAAATAAGACTGATAATTCATGTTAATAAATTGTGTTCATGTCGGTTTAAAGCCAATTCTAACTGGACACAACCCATGACCTAATAGGTAAAAAATACTCAACACTAATCCAATCTGCCAAGTTGATAGGTTGACTCCACCAGACTCGTGCAAACTGCCAGCAAATTAGTGTTTTAGGTCATTTGACATAACACGACCTGATGACATACTGACCCACCAGAAGTAAGGAAAAAAAAAAGGAGAAAATGAAAATTAATCTAAGCATAAAATATCTCATCCAATTATGAAATCATTAAAAAGAAGTCATATCAAGCAACTTAATCGATATGTCATCAAATAAGATTAAAACATAAAATCATATAAATTCATAATTAGTTCATCACAAAAAGTCAATTCAAAACACAAAACCATATAAACCTATAATTAGTTCCTCCAAAAAACCATCACCAGGTAATTGACCATAGTTCATACAAAACAAAATGTCTACCAACTGAAATCATATGGCATAAGCCATAATCCAAAGGACAATTTTGAACGTATTATTTAAAGTTGATTTTGTGCCCATTGGGTTGACCCAAAACCCAATCTTTCATTAATCATGTCAGGAGGTTTTGACTAAAATCCAACCTCCATCTCTTTTTCTCAACCCTTGTTATCTGTATTTTTTTGTATTGAATTCGTGCCATGTTGTCATATTGTGATTTGAATTGTCAACCACAATTATAAGTATTTATTATCACAATCCACTAAAAGAAGATAAGGCTAAGAAGGGGGGAACAAGGACAGCGAACTAAATCAAGTAGCCTATTTTTCTACACGTTAGATTTATTGTTGGCCAATTAAAGCATGTTTTTTTGGTTTGTAAAGAGGAAAAAGACGGCTTGAATACTGTAATAACAATATTCATATTCATGCACGGGGCTGCATGTAGAGAAAAAAAAAAATAGCGGCCGGTTTTGTAATTAAGAGTAGGTGATTTGTATCTATTTCTGAGAAAAGAAAAAACTAGGGTGATCAACACACGTGCTCGATATGTGGTCTATGTTGTTTGCTTGCATGCATGATTTATGGCTAATATTATTCAATTTGGTCTCCATCTACCTGGCACAACCCCATTGCTTCTCATATGCCGTTGTGTTGAACGTAATCAATCATAGCATAACCACCGTATATATATATATATATATATCAAATTTGGATATATATATAAACTTATAATTTAAATACATGATGATAACAGAGATATAAGATAATATAAATATATATATGTATGTATTCATATAAACAATCACAACTACTAATTTCATGTTTGTATGTCGATTCTATTTTCAGAAACATTAATATGTGCCATATTTTTAATTATGTTATCGAACAGTTAGGAGTTCATAATTTAGGATGTGCATAATTTATTAACTAAATGAATAAATTACTATTAAATTTCAATACTACAGAGATGGTGTGAAAGAAGAGGCCGCGATGAGTGTTTTAAATCAGGAATTTTATTGACAAATAATATACGCCATGCTTTTAGGGCTTCCCTGTTTCAGGCAATTTTTGTTTGGAGCATCTATCACCCATGCGTTCATTATTGACCTCCTAGCACACACCCCACAAAAATATTGGATTTGGCACGTGCATGGAGACTTCTATTAATTCCACTACTTCTTTTCTTTAATTTGTTTTTTTTCCCCCCTATTTGGAATGAAAAGAAAAATGAACAACTGATATTCAGATTAAATCAAATATCTCAACTAGATTGGCACAAAAAATCATAACTGTTCCTACACCAATCCGTAAAAGCAAGCAGCGACATCTTCGGTACTAATGTAAATACAAAAGTTGATCAACATTAATCATTTATATAATGATCTGATGCGAATCTGATTTAACTAGCTACTATAAAAGTTTTTGAATTACCTGAGGGACTGAATTGGATATAATTAGTTTATCTTTGCTATAGAACTTAGAACGTACGTATGATCAGTATTTTAGTATTATTAGTTTTAAATTCAAATATGTTTGGACGAGGCAACAATAAATATATTCATGACATATATATATGTATAATATATGTATATATTATACATGTGTGTGTATATATGATGGCCAAAACTACTACAAGTTTGTAGTGTTCATCCCCATGCTATATTCCGCAATATATATATATATATATATATTTTGTTTAATTGAGAGTTGGGGATTCGAACTCTTTACATTTTGATTAAATCAATTGTGAAATTAATTATCACTAGTTATGCATGTAATTCCTAGCTACAATTTAAAAAAAAAAATTAAAGGTAAGAGGGTTCAAACTCTACATCTTTAATAGAGTCAAAAGTACTAGAAGTATCACTAGACAATACCTAACATTGCCGGCAACCACAATATTCCTAGGTAGTTTAAACATTGCATCCACGCATATAGCCAAATTAAGTGCGCAACTTATGCTTAAAGAATATTATAATATTAATGATAATATTATAATTAGTCAATTGCTTCTAGCGAACAAATAATTAGTCTCTCAAAAAGTACTAAATAGCTAACTAACTTCAACTGCATATATAATTAGTTGGTGAACTACATTCCACATATAAAGACAATGTATTTGTACATATGAAGCTTGGTTCATTTAAAAGGATAAATCACCTGTTGACCAAGGCAATCAATTTCTTAACTTTAGATATTCTTCCCAACGTTAAACATGGTCAACCCACTAATGTTGAAAGCTATAAAGTAATGGTGGATCAAAACTAAAATCAAGTGCATGCATAGGCAGAATCTGATAATAGGAAAATGAAAACGAAAACAAAAACCAGAATTGGGGAGTTTCTATGTCCATCTATATTCCACTAAAGATAATTGATAGCGAAAATTGAGAAGATATGTGAATATGATTATATATTTCCATCTAAACTATCAGACTCCTGAGGTTGCTGATTATAAACAAATTCATGAACATGTGGATGTAAGAAAAAATAGCTACATAAAAATGACCAAACATTCACTGAAAAGAACAACTAGAACAATAAGTGTCGTCTCTTGTACAAATAAAGGGTTATTTGTATGGACACGTTATGAAATTCTTGAATTTTATGTGATTTATTTAGTCCTTAAATCTTTTTTATTTTACAATCGAACCCTTAAATTTAAATTTTTGACATCGTAGTCCTTTTTGCCCACATCTATTAAATTTTTTAATGTATGACTTGCAAATATTGTATGTGATAGCCCAAGGACATTGCTTTTTTTTCCCCCTTCTTCTTCTTCTTCTTCTTTTTTTTTAACTTAATTTTAATACAAATTCTTTTTTAATTTCAGATTTAAGTTTGAGTTATTATTAGATTAAGTTCAAGTTTTCAAATGAATATGTAAAAAGACATACTAAAAAGAAGAGATTAAGAGGAAAATAAACTTTTTTTAGAATATTTTAAACAAACGCCGAAGTTTCAAAGATTAGTTAAAAGGCATTTTAAAAAAAATAGTCAATAAATCTTCAAAAATGGTAAATCAATTATTGACATTGGCCATTTAATTTTGTTAATTTAGTAAGTCAGTTATTGATTGTAGTTAATCATTAATTAATCATAAAGTAAATTATCAAATTTTAAGTCAATTATTGTTTGACCAAATCTCAAAAAAATGACTAACAACTATTTTGCCAAATGAAAAGAAAAATTCGGCCACTTATTAGATTGGGTGACCAAAATAGGACACCTAATCTAATTTTGCTAAAAAGATTACCCCTGTTAACTATAAATAGAAATACTAGTTATCAAAAAGATTAAAAGAAACATCTCTACATATCTTTTATAAATGAAGGGTGCATTTACCAATTTGTAAATGAATATATTGTGATTGGAAAATAAATTAAAAGAATAAGATACAATAAGCGATTTTCATACTAGTATTTACATAAATATTAGATTGTGTAATGATAAACAATCTTATTTCTTTTTTGTATTTACTTTCTTTCTTTCTTTCTTCTTTTTCCTCTTGTTTTTTTTTTTTTTTTTAAATATCCGAAGACTTTCTAATACTAACTAAACTAAAGAATATTAATACCAAGAGCGATGCAATGATTGAAACTCCCTTTACTCATTCTCCCACTCTAATTTTAGGATGCATGAAAAGGAAAGGGAGTTTCATGAGTTGTCATTTCCTAATTTTCCATTTGATCATATGGTTATTTACAAAATAGAATGAGAAATTAGACAATTTTTTTATATGAATATTTGTAATTAAGAGAGTATAAAGTAGATGAGGACATTAAAAAATTTAATGGATACAAATATAACTACTCTTTCATAAATTTCTTTAAAATATTTAATTTTAATGTTACCATCTTTGTCTAGCTACTACTACCATCAAAATATTTTTCACATTTCCCTTTCAATATAAAAATAGAAACAAACTATGATTTCAATGAAGTGAAGCTTATGGTCTTATATATCAGAGACATGTATATAGACCAATTACATTTATCTGCAAATCGTAATAAACCTTGTCACACTGCAAAATAAAATTAAAAAAAAAAAACTATATAACTCCCAAGAAGGGGTTTGAAGTTTGATGATTGCGAGGCCAGGCTTGAATAAGCAGGAGGAATCCCAGCTACCAACGCCACAGGCTCAAGCAACAGGTTTGACTTGATTTCTATATGAAATATAACCTAACACATTTTTCTTACTTTTGTCCCACAAGTTGTGGATAAGGACAAAATTACATTTGATGTAATAATAATTATTATTATTATTTTTGGCTTCTATGGGCTTAAAGAACTTGTATATCCTATATATAATGAAAGAAATTTGATTGGTCTTATCCCATCTACAAGCAACTGGAAGGCAGGACAAGACCGGAAGCCGATCCGGCAGCGTGGTTGCAGGAAGCCTGAGCAGGCAGAACATTCTTGTAGGTGAGCTTCACGTCCTGCAATCTGATGTTGTTGCATGGAGACTTTGAGCTGCAATCAAACTTCACCGCTACTTCTGTCGCCGACGTCCCATGGATGTCTTGGTACGTCACATCACTCACTTTAACACCCGAATCCTGTGAGATTGGCCAAATTAAGCATCATCTTTATGTTTTAATCATAGTGATTACGATATAGATCAAGTGTATAATGAAATACATACAAACGGTAGGAGTAGAGTACTATTATTCACCGCACACGTGACAGTGAAATAAAATTATCATGACACGATACCTGATCGGGACAATTTGTGTGATCGGGACAGTAATTTTGATCGATGATGATGGGATTTTGAACGTTGATCATGATGGCATGCTGGAATAGGATGTTCCTCGCGAACCCGCTGCTGGGCCTTCCCCACGACTTTATCCTCAAACCATTTTGGGTACCTCTGAACGTCGCCGTTTTAACCGTCACATTTTGCACGCCTGCCTCCTTCAGCTCCTTGCCTAGACTCCCAATGCTGCATCGTAATTTAACAGTCTCCAATTAGCATCGTATTACATTACAGTGACTAATAATAATTATAAGTAATCTTATAATCTGAATTTAGTCGTAATTTCTATATATCTTTTAGATAAATGTTACATTATTCTAGCAATTGCTAGGTACCTAATTCCGTGGCCAGGACCACATGCAATGTCTTCAATCCACAAATTTGTGGTGCCGGGTCCAATTGAGACGCAGTCGTCGCCGGTTCCGATCTGGGAGTTGAGGATGGTGACACCGGTCGATGCCTGGACGTGGATGCCGTCGGTGTTGGGGCTGGTGCCGGAGGCCGAGACCTTAACGCCTTGCAGTTTGACGTTGTTGCAGCCGTTGATGACGATGTGGAACATCTGGCTGTTGAGGGATGTTAATCCCATTATCTTTATGTTCTCTGAGTTGGAAAATCCCAATGTCTGCACTCCAATATTAATTTTTTTTTTTAAAAAAAGCACATGATTAATTAGTCTTTGACTTCTGGGCAAGTGTGCTTTTCATGTAAACTGAAATCAAAACCACCCGGTTGGTGGCACCACTCTCGATAAGTGAGATCAACTCTCTGTTATTAATATGTAGTGTCTGATCTTTGCTCACCGCATTTAAGAAATGTTAAACCTCCTAATTGAGCTAATTGATTGACTTTTGATTTTCACACTATCCAAAACCATATTTGTTTTAAGCACTTTTTGTTTTGGTTACTTTATTGTATAGTCCTACAATCAATTCCTTATTTAATATGAATTAATTAATTAGCAATTTACGCTTACTCTTGCTGACACTCCAACAAAGGGGGAACAAAAAGGAATCTTGATCCTGAACTAACAAATTATCAGTTATTTATCCATTAAAACGTACTCATTTTCGCAGAAATGGAATTGTGTTCCATAAACAGTTTTTCACATTTTAATTTGGTCGAAAAATGAATAGAAAAATAAGGCAACATATATTAAAATGTACATATATATATATACACATTTAATACTAGAGATAGGAAATTTAAACTTTATATTTTATTATGAAATCAAGTGTGAAATTGTGCATACGTGAAACTCATATGAAATTAGGCAGTGACTTGAAATAGTGTCATTGAAAGGAATATTTTGCTTTTGCTGCTCATTCTTCTTCTTAGCGTTACCCTTGAAACAAATAGTTCTTCTTACTGTTATTTTGTGCAATCAGGCCTTTATTAACACTATTTTTATGTGAAAGAAAGGGGGTCAAAATAGTATATGTTCACAAGTAGATAAATATAGAGAGAGGGGAAAAAGGGGGGGACAAATTGAACTTACCGTTGCTCCGCTAGGGCAACTCTTGCCGGATGTCTTGCAAGCCCATAGAGAGGTACCTTGGGCGTCAAGAATCCCGCCAGAAATGGTGACTCCATTAACATGCTCAAAGAAGATCCAGTTGCCGGCGTCTCCGAAGACTCGGTAATCCGACGGAGCGACTAGGGTTCCGGCTATGCGGAAGGTGACGGCTTTGTTGTTGCACTCGCCGCCGAACACGACGTTTTTCAGAAAGAACCTTCCCTGCGGCACGAAAACGACTGCCGGCTTGGGCGAGGCGCAGGCTTTGGCCCACGCAGCAAGGAAGGCTTTTGTGGAGTCCGTCTTGCCGTCGGCTTTAGCTCCTAGACTCACCACATTGTATGTCGCTGCAGCGGCGGCGGAAGATAAGGCCGCGTGGGACATTAATGTCACAAAGATGATCATAAGAGGGATTAGAGCAACGACTCTGCAGGGAAGAATAGCCATTTGGGTTGGCAGGTACAAATAAAGACAGCTTAAAAATGTAGGTAATTAATATTGAAATATTGTGAAGAAGAGAGGAGATGGGGAAAGAAAGTTGGAGAGTGGTGGTGAGGAGTTGAAACGGTTTGAGGCTGTATTTATAGTTGTACTAGTAGTGGTTCCATGGGAGAGCAATTTGGTTATTTATATAATTTAATACTGTTAATCTACATAAATCGCCGCCCAAAAAAAAAAATTAAAAGAGCAAAGCCTCGCGCCCAATTTTTGTTACTTTTTGAGGAATTTTTAGCTTTTACTTTACCAAAATGACTTCACGTGGGCTTGCCTACCAGCTAGCTTTGCGGTTCTAATTGGTTTTTAACTTTAAGCTTTTTTTTTTTAATTATTTTTTTGGTATAATAGTTTGGATGAGGTCCTCGACATATAGTTACCTATAAGTACTGGTCCATAAAGAAAGGCTTAACCAGCTTCTATTTTTAATACTTAAAAATATATACAAGTTTCACATGTAATCCTCAAATTATAGGATCAGTCACATTTTGTCTTTCAAGCTTTAAAAATTTCATTTTACCTTTTGAATTTAATTTATTCCCACTTAATTTCCTTAATTGTAATATATGCTAGAAATGGATCAAAAAAGAAGAGCATTCATGTCATCGTGTGGTCATTTGATTAAAAATTCTATTAAAAAACTCAAAGTGAAAACTATGTGATCGTATTTTCTATCTATTTTATAAGAGAAATTGTAAGACGGGAGGTTAGTTGAGACTAAAATAAAATTTTGGGAGTAAAGGTTAAAGTTTTTAAAGTTTAGGGCTCAAGGAAGAAAAGTATCCTATAATTTGAGGGTCATGGTTTAGATTGACCCATATATATATATATATATATATATATATATAATAATGGAGGAGAAAGCGACCACATCTTGTCATTTTTGGGACCTTTGTATGCTAACGTGCTTGGTGCATGATATTTGCAGCTAATCAATGATTATTACAGTGCAAGTTGGAAGTTGGAAGTACCTATTATCTCCAACTCTACAAGGCAAAATTAAGAATAAAGCAGTTGGTTAGTTATATATTTACAAAAAGGGCTTTAGTAAGTTATTCTAGCTAGTTTCTATATTTAGGAAGTATAACTGATTCTCCATCCTACATTTAGTCCAAGCAATAGCCATATATTGGAGCCTTCGAATTTCTAATTATATATATGTTCGTGTGTCTAAATAAATCAACTATATGATTAGCTAGTTAGTTTTATATTTATGTACAATAAAGATTTCATTCATATCCACATGATTGCAAACCAATTGTATCAAGAAAATTCTATAAGTAGCTAGCTAATTAGGGAGAGTTAAAAAAATTTCATTAAAAAAAAAAAGTGGTCAAGCTTATCAAGAGATAAGATGGACTATAGAGATTTATTATTATTATTTTGGCGGCTTGAAATTAATTAGTAGGAAGGAATAATCAATGGGCTACGTGGTAATTAGTTATGAAGTTTTCCTAAGGTCAAGAGGTTCCAATGTAGTTGCGCCCATATGTGATTGCTTGATTGGAGGTTCAGAATTTTAAAGGTCAATTTCAATTAAATACTAAAAATAAATAAGTTAGAAGTTGGAATGGAGAAAGATTCTTGATACTACATACAGTTATGATATAATATATATATATATATATATATATATATATCTCTTAAGAAAGGTGTGACAGTTATATATATGCGAGATATACCCAACCTCATGAATCTTAATATAGGCAGCTGATCGTGGGAACTTGGATAATATATGGTGATCCTTTTATTTATGACGTCTTTTAAGGTTAAAAAGCAATAGTTAAAAAAGAACTAAAAGGTTGCATAACCAAATGAGATATGCATAAATTAAAGGCACATGTGCATCTATTTGTGTGTATGTGGAATAGATAAACGTTATTTTACGCACTACTTTATTTATGTCTCGCAATTTGTGAATACTACTTATTTTGAGAGAGAGACAGAGACAGAGAGAGAGAGTTTGAAATGTTTTCTGTTGTTAGCGCAGACCACCATTGCTAACGTGTTGCAAAATCTAATCGAAAAACAAAACTGAACATTGCAATTTGAAAATTCAGCATCATAATAGTATTAGTGGTTATGACATACTAATGCGCAAACTATATTTTTCTATGAGTGTTTTGCAATATTCACAAAAAAAGAAAAAAAATTTTGTTTTACGAATTGCAATATATAGAACTAAAAATGGAGTGTGACAAGCATGTATTCATAAGAAAACAAATTGGAGTGGGACAGGATGAAGAGATCGAGGGGCCTTGTGTGGTTAGGGCTATCCAATGCGACATATGAGTCAAAATCTGCTGTCTCAGATTTGTTATCTTATTGGCTGTTCCCCTAATAATATTATGTCATATTATTTTGATTTAAAAATTTAATCACATAAAAAAAACCAAATATTAAAAATTCTTAAATAAATTAATGAGTTGTTAAAATACTATTGAGTGGACAACCATTAAAATAGAAAAATAAGACAACATATTTAGATACTATTGAGAAGACAATTATTGATACAAGAAAATGATACAACAGATCTGGACTCTAAGACATGAAAATGGCATAGTCATGGAGAATGTAGTTGTCAATTTAGACATGCCTATATGGGCATGATTGTATTTTGCACATGCTCTGTCTCTCTAAGTAGTCCTGTAATACTTTATTTATTACCAAAAATAAAGATTTAAAAGAGAAAAAAAATGAAAATACGTGACAAACGGAGAAGAAACCGGCCTCCTCATGCCTTTAAATAACCTCCTCCTCACGCCTTTTGCCCACTTCTTCTTGTTTTCTTTTATTTTTTTAAATTCCATTTCTTTCATTATTTGTGTCGTGTGAAATCATATACATATATTACTTGTTTGGTTATGGGTTCTTTTAATTTGGACAGTATCGGTTAAAAGTTCTTCTAATCATAATCCCCTAGAAAAAGATAAGGATAAGATCTACGAAAAAAAAAACAAGGAATTTAATTAAGTAGCTTATTTTTCTACGCATTAGATTTCTTGTTGGCCAATGGAAGCACGTTTTCTTCGTAAAGAAGAGGGAAGAAGAAGGTTTGAAAACTGTAATAACAATATTCATATTCATGACAACGTAAGCAGAGTAGAGAGAAAATAGTTTTTTAGTTAAGAGTAGTTGATTTGTAACTTTTTTTAAAACATAAAACAAACAAACAAAAAGAAAAAGAAAAAAAGAAGGCGACATGTAATATTAGGAAATGACCACGCATGCAATGCTTGTGAGAATGCGGCCATCTACACACGTGCTCCATATATGTATAAATGGTCTATATATATTACTTGCTTGCATGACTTAAAGACCAATATTATTATCTATTACTTTCTTCTTATTTGAAGTGAGAAATTCAAACTCTATTATTTTATAATAAATTCAGGTGAATAATTACCGTTAAATTATATAATCGACTATAATGAAAATCACTAATATTATATACGTGGATTTTATGTTCTATAAACTCTAATACACATATATAAATTGCGTACATATTAATTATGTTATCAAATAATTAGTTGAATTTAGCTAGCTAGTTGACCTATATCTTGAACACTCCACAGGCACGTTGCGCCCACACTGCATCAAGTATAATAAGCAAAGAAGGAGCTTCAAATACACACACTCATATTTATATATACACTTTATATGATTGGCAAAGATATATAGATTACAAATCAACTTTCCTCTATTCGATCTGCTTGTATATGTGTGTGTCCGTTGATAATCGTATAGTCTCTGCTTGTCTTATTGTATATACGTATCTGTAGAGAAATTGATTGTATTAATTATTTATTTGTACATTAATTGCTCCTATGTATTACTTTATATATATTTTTTCATATATAAATATATTTTATATTTATGACAAATAGTAAATAAAAATTTTATTAGCTGATAAGGTTGCATTTGTCTTTAAATTTCAAATCATGTACAGAGATCAACCGAAAGAGGCTGCACTCAAAAAAAAAAAAAAAAAAAAAACACGTGGGCGAAGAATTTTGTTGACAAGTAATATATGCCTTGTTTATTTCAGGCAATTTTTGTTTGTAGTAGCACCCATGTGATTGTTATTGACCTCCTTGTGCATCCTCATGAAATATTGGGTTACGCACGTGAAACGCTTCTAGTATGTATATATATATATATATATATATATATACATACATATATATGATTGGGCTTAAATTTAACAACTATATCAGTCCAATAAATATAACATATTTTTTTTCAGATTCATGTAATTACTAGTCGATTTACAATTCATTAATATACAATATATTTTTTTGTTCAAACTTTCATTATAACTAACATGTATCAATAAAAAAAATGTATATTACTGATTTATGTAACTACTAGTCTATTTACAATTCATTAATATACAATATATTTTTTTGTTTAAACTTTCATTATAACTAACATGTATCAATAAAAAAAAATGTATATTACTGATTTATGTAACTACTAGTCTATTTACAATTCATTAATATACAATATATTTTTTTTGTTTAAACTTTTATTGTAAGTAATATGTATCAACAAAAAAAATATTGCATATTAATAAATTAGTGTAACAGGCCAATCTTAATGATACCGTACGGCCACTGAACTTAAATTCGAAATATGCATATATATATATATATATATATATCTCTCTCTCTCTTTCTCTCTCTCGAAGCCGCTATGAAAAAAATAGTAAAAGCCAGCAGCTAGCATTATTACTCAACAACTCCAATGTAATGTAGATGTTACAATTCTTTGATCAAACTTTTTTTTTTTTTTTTTTTATAAATGATCTGACGAAAATATATTTAACAATAATATTATAAGTGATGATTTCTGAATTACAGGGCTGAATTGGATATAATTACGTTTTTCCATACTTTAGAATGTCTATGTGATTAGTGTTGTAATGTTATCAGTTTTAAATTGAATGTAATTGGACGAAGCAATGGTAAATATATATATATATATATATATATATATATATGAGGTAGCTTCCTTCAAATACACACACACACATATGAGGTAGCCAAAGACTACAAATTTGACTAGAAAGTACGTATAGCTAGTAGGAACATTGCATGCATGCATGTAGCCAAATTAAGAGCGCCGCTTATGCAAGCATTAATGATAAGATTATTATATAAGTCAATTGCTTGTAGTAAACAAATTAGTCTCTCTAAAAATATTATATATAATTAACTAACTTCAACTGTATATAATTAGTCGGTGAACTACATTCTACAATACAGATATATATATATATATATATATATATATCAAAGCATGGTTCACACGAAGGCTATATATTTTCTAGCGGCCACTAATTAATTACTAATTGTCAACCATAAAAACTATAAAGTAGTATTTCAAAACTTAAAGCAACTGCATGCATGACGGACAGAATCTGGATATAGGAAAAGTAGGGTGTTTCAGGCACAACAATGCTGCATCTCATTAATAAAGATTTAATTATATTGTAAACGATCAATATCGGTTTTTGAAAATCTCATTCAATCGAATTCGTTAATAATGTAACATTCAATCTATTCAATTCGACATGGATTGATCGGTTTAAAATATGCCATCTAAAATCTACAAAATAAGAAAAAATTATATGATTACATGTATAATTTAACGGAAATATCACATCGGAAAAAACCATATGTATGGATAGTCTAGTAGTATGCATAGTTTGAATGAGACAAAAAAAAACAGAGAGAAAGAGAATTATAGGAAGTGTGAAAGTGTATCATAATATGTTAGGAAGTAAGAAAAATGAGAGAGATGGTTTTTTCTTTTACGAAGCTTGCTTATGGACATCAAGAATTTAGACCCCAAAATTCCAGCTCAGTTGTTTCTTTTTATGAAAAGTCAATAAAAATTTTAATTAGTTTTTTAAAAATTAACCAATTTCAATATAAAAATTTCATTTCAAATGGGTGAACAAAATGCGCCCTAATATCATAATTTGTAGACTTAAAATATTTATTTTATATGTGAAAGTGTACGAAAAAAGTAAGACACTGACTTTTGGATCAGTTATATAAAGTACAAATATTATTAGTGTTTCTATATATAAGATATATAAAGGTTGGAATGGAGTCATGGATTGGGTGTTTTTTTAGGTAAAAAGTATATTCAATCCAATCTAAATCGAGTTTTTTAGAATTGATATTCAATCTAATTTAATTAAACATCAGTTATTTGCAAAAAAAATATATTAGATCGGATTGAATCGATCCGTTTGATTAGTTGTTAGAATTTGATAAACACCCATCAGACACCTACAGATTTAGAACTTTACTGAAATATAATTGATGGAAACAATGATAATCTCCTATAAATCTTATATTCAACTAAACCATCAGACTCCTCAGGTTATCTATTATAAACAAATTTATGAACACGAGAGGTAAGAAAAAGTAACTATACAAAAACGAAATAACATTTACTGAAAACGACGGGAGTTTGAACAATTAGTATCGTTTCTTGTTATAACCGAAGACTTTCTAATACTAACTAAAATTAAGAATATTAATCTTATTAATGCAAGTACTAAAATATTCTTTGAAACAATCAAATGATCGTCGAAACATGTGAACTTCTTAAGATTAAGAATGTAAGTAAATTTTAGCTTTCATTATATTTGACAAGGTATCATTAATACCAAGAGCGATGCCATGATTGAAATTCCTTTTACTCATTCTCCCACTCTAATTTTAGGGTGCGTGAAAGGAAAGGGAGTATCATGAGTAGTCGTTTCCTCATCTTCCATTCGATCATATGGTCATTTACAAAATAGAATGAGAAATTAGACAATTTTTTATTTGAATTTTTATAATTAAGAGAGTATAAAGTAGATGAGAACATTAATAAATTTAATGGATACAAATATAACTACTCTTTCATAGATTTCTCTAAAAGATTTCATTTTAATGTTACCATCCTTGTCTAGCTACTACTACCATCAAATATTTTTCACATTTCCCCTTCAATATAAAATAGAAACAAACTATGATTTTAATGAAGTGAAGCTTATGGTCTTACATATCAGGACAAAATTACATTTGATATAATAATAACAATAATAATAATAATATATATTTTTTTTGGCTTCTATAGGCTTAAAGAACTTGTATATCCTATATATAATGAAAGAAATTTGTGTGGTCATATCCCATCTACAAGCAACTGGAAGGCTGGACACGGCCGGAAGCCGATCCGGCAGCGTGGCTGCAGGAAGCCTGAGCAGGCAGAGCATTCTTGTAGGTGAGCTTCACGTCCTGCAATCTGATGTTGCTACATGGAGACTTTGAGCTGCAATCGAACTTCACCGCTACTTCTGTCGCCGACGTCCCATGGATGTCTTGGTACGTCACATCACTCACTTTAACACCCGATTCCTGTCAGGTCGACCAAATCAAGCCTCATCGTTATGCTATGATCATATGGTGATTATTGAAGTGGATGCAATACACATGGTAAGAGTACCATTATTTACCGCACATGTGACAGTAAAATAAAATTGTCGTATAGGAAGTGATTAGATATGATATAGAAGTACAGTATCATAATATGGTGATTACGATATAGAAGTGCATGACATACATATAGTAGGAGTATCATTATTCACTACACATATGACAGAAAAATAAATTGTCGAACGATAAGTGGTAGTTTTAAAGCTTTGATTACACGATTTGATACCTGACCGGGGCAATTCTTATTATCGGGGCAGTAATTTTGATCGATGATGATGGGATTTTGGACGTTGATCATGACGGCGTTCTGGAATAGGATGTTCCTCGCGAACCCGCTGCTGTGCCTCCCCCACGACTTTATCCTGAAACCGTTTTGGGAACCTCTAAACGTCGCCGTTTTAACCGTCACATTTTGCACGCCCGCCTCCTTCAGCTTTTTGCCTAAACTCCCAATGCTGCATCATAATTACCATTCTCCAATTAGCATCTACTACATTACAGTAACTAATTAATAATTATATGTAATCTTATAATCTTAATAATTAGTCGTAATTTCTATGTATCTTTTAGATAAATGGTGATGACAAAAATTACTGATGAACTAAAAAATGAAATGTTGTTACATTTCTCTAGAAATTGCTAGGTACCTAATTCCGTGGCCAGGACCACATGCAATGTCTTCAATCCACAAATTGGTGGTGCCGGGTCCAATTGAGACGCAGTCGTCGCCGGTTCCGATCTGGGAGTTGAGGATGGTGACACCGGTTGATGCCTGGACGTGGATGCCGTCGGTGTTGGGGCTGGCGCCGGAGGCCGAGACCTTAACGCCTTGCAGTTTGACGTTGTTGCAGCCGTTGATGACGATGTGGAACAGCTGGCTGTTGAGGGATGTTAATCCCATTATCTTTATGTTCTTTGAGTTGGAAAATCTCAATGTCTGCGCAAACACACCCAACACAAACTCCAATATTATACTTCACTAATTGATGATGGAAAAGAACAATCTCTACAAATAAACTAAAATCAAAACCACCTGCTAATTAGATATTAGAATAGCTATCATTCTATTTAAGCATTATATTAAACCTCCAAAGCGAAATGATCGACTTTTGACGTTCACACTGAATCCACAACGATATATATTATAAGCACTTATGTTATGGTTTATTATAATATATATTAGAACATAATCCTAGCTATTGACTCCTTATTAACTTAATTAACTGGCAATTTACGGTTACTTTTGCTGACACTTTGAGAGAGTTTAAAAAAAAAAAAATAAGGATTCCTGATCCTGAACTAAAAAAATATCAGTTACTTATCCATTAATACGTACTCATTTTCCCAGAAATTGAATTGTGTTCCATAAACAGTTTTTTATTTGTTATTTGTTCGAATAAACTTCCACAAGTAGTTTAATTTATAATAGAAAAATAAATAAGAAAATAAAGCAACAAACCGTAACCATCGACGTTTTTTCCAACGTAGGCAATATAATTTTTTTTTTCTTTTGAAACTATCTTATGCTGTAATAGATAGTATTTAATAACTTGAAATACTGTTATTGAAAAGAATATAATTTTCCTTTTGCTGCTCATTCTTATTTCTTAGTGTTACCCTTAAAATAAATAACTTCTTCTTACTGTTACTTAGTGCAATCACGTCTGTATTAACACTATCTTTTATGTGAAAGAAGGCGAATCAAAATAATTTATTTACATATATATAGATATATGAATATATATATATATAGATTTAGAGAGAGAGAGAGAAATTGAACTTACGGTTGCTCCGCTGGGGCAACTCTTGCCGGATGTCTTGCAAGCCCAGAGAGAGGTACCTTGGGCGTCAAGAATCCCGCCAGAAATAGTGACCCCATTAACATGCTCAAAAAAGATCCAGTTGCCGGCGTCCCCGATGACTCGGTAATCTGACGGAGCAACTAGGGTTCCGGCAATACGGAAGGTGACGGCGTTGTTGTTGCACTCGCCGCCAAACACCACATTTTTCAGGAAGAACCTTCCCTGTGGCACGTAAACGACGGCGGGCTTGGGCGAGGCGCAGGCTTTGGCCCACGCAGCAAGGAAGGCTTTGGTGGAGTCCATCTTGCCGTCGGCTTTAGCTCCTAGACTCACCACATTGTATGTCGCTGCAGCGGCGGAGGCGGATAAGGCAGTGTGGGACAGTAATGTCACAAAGATGATCATGAGAGGGTGAGGAAGAATAGCCATAATTTTGGTTGGCAGGATTTAATGGAAGTTAGAAAGGACAGCTTAAAACAAAATTTAATTTGTAGAAATATTGTGCGGAAGAGAAGACAAAAGATGAGAGAAGTTGGAGAGTGGTGGTGAGGAGTCGAAACGGTTTGAGGCTGTATTTATAGTTGTACGTACTAGTAGTAGTTCCATGGGAGAGCAATTTGGTTATTTATATAATTTGATACTATTAATCTACAGAAATCGCCGCAAAAAAAAGAAGAAGAAGAAGAACCAAAGCCACGCTCCCAACGTTTGTTACTTCTTGATGAATTTTTAGCTATTACTTTAACAAAATAACCTTACGTGACTTGTCAAGTGCCTACTAACTAGCTTTGCGGTTCTAATTGGTTTTGAACTGATTGGCAATATAATTTGGATAAGGTCCTAATTACATGTAAGTACTTGTCCATAAAGAAAGGCTTAACCAGCTTCTATTTTTTTATGTACATAAAAAAATGGTTACCTTCTCAAAATATTATAAGATCAGTCATTTGTCCTCCAAATTTTAAAAACTGACATTTTTATCTCTCAAATTTGATTTTGGCCCATTTAATCCCAACTGTTATTATTATTATTTTTTTAAGAATGGACAAAAAAGTATAATAGTGTCGTTGTGTTGTCATTTTTATTAAAATTTCTATTAAAATCACTAACTAAAAAAAAAAAAAAAAAAAAACAACCATATGATTGTAGTTAATCCATTTTTTTTCTGAACTAAACTCAAATGATTAAGGATAAAGTGAAAGTTTTTAAAGTTTAGGTGATAGGGAAGAAATTTCGGTATAATATTGAGATTGACCCTATATATATATATATATATATATATATATAAACTGTTGAGGAGAAAGCGACCATATATGTGACGCCCCGACTTCCCAAGCCGGGTCGACACCATACTTACTTATACTTATCTTACTTGAAAATTTGAGAATAAATTTTTTTTTTCTTTAAAACATATTTACATAAGTTATCTTGTAGAGAAAAACTTATCATGTATACATACTATACTGAAGATATCTTCTTAAGTCTTTAAACTTCATACATATTGCATAACATAATTTACTTTTGAGATTCAAAAGCGGTTGCGGAAAATTTTGCGTAGTGGTATCCCACACCGCCCTTCACCCGCCGCATCGTCCGCATAGCCCACCATTTAAGCTGCAGGCTTCTTACCTACAGTATGGAATACAAGAGTGAGCTTTCGCCCAGCAAGTACAAACATAATCTCACAAAACATTTAGAACATTTCAAAAACATGTTATTCATCATATAACATATGCATGAACCATTTATGATTGATTGAATGTCTTATGCTTTATTATAGACTCAATCCTTTAACTTATTATCTTGTCTCAACATGTGGGCCCATAGTGTACGTACCGAAAGCGCGCAGTCTCCAGACAAAGCTAGGGTTTGCAAGGCCCTAACAGTTCTGGGAATTAAAACGTGACCCTCACGCATCAACGAGAGGTAAATGTCACAACTGGTTTTAAACATGTATCCTCCTCGATCACGGGAGGTTGGTACGACACCTTTCTTGATTTATCTTACCATATGGTTTAACATTAGTGAACATGCTTCATGATGTCACTATGTTATATCATACTTAACACTTGCCATAACATAGCATTCTTGAAAAACATGTCATTTATGGCATTTTTGTAAACCATGACACTTTTGAAAACATGGCATTTATGGTATTTTTGTAAACCATGACACTTTTAAAAACATGGCATTCTTATCAACATGGCATAACATGTCATAGAATATATCATCGCATGGCATCACATATCATAGCATGTACACTTGAAAATATAGTGTAAATAGCATAGCATAACATAGCACATTTGAAAATAGTATTTACTATTTCCATACTGCAGGTGAGGTTCGATACTTGCCTGAGATACTATGTCTGGGGTTTCGTTGCCTTAACTCAGATTGCAACTGCAGGTTACCTCCTGCTATTAAAAAGAACATAGGATAAGGATCCTATAAAATATTGGTAACCTGTTCAATATTCTAATTATATGTCCTTTTTACAAGCTTTGATCAACTACTAGGTTACTAATTGTAACCCTAGAGATTGTGGTTAATTATCTTGACCCATTAGGTTACTTGAGGTAACCTTGGGTATTAAACCCATATGATTAGTATTAAATTACTATTCTTATTATCGAGCCTAAGCCTTAGTAACTCGGTTATCCTTCCCGGTTACCACTCGTCATCTTTGTTTTTTTACACTTTAGCTTTTAAATCCAATTTGGAAAATTGGCTAGAAAATCTTTTGTTTTACTTCAAAATTCGAGGTTTTCAAAGTAAAACTTTATAAAACTCATTTAAGGCTGAAAACTGCTTTTGAAATAGTTTTCATAGTCAAAACAGGAAATGTTGATGTAAAAATACAGTTTTTCTGTGTGTTTGTAGAAAATCCTGTACAGGAATTTCTTGTTCTCTGCACAGTTTTTATAGTTCAGGTTGTATTTAAAAATCCAAATGGAATTTGAAAAACTTGTCTTCACGAAAGTTCTTGCTCTTGAGAAATTCTAAAACTTTCATGTTTTAAGAAAAACCCAGTTCTGCTTGGATTCGTACCAGTTTTAATTTGAAACCCACTGGTCGTGTAAACTAGGTCTGGGCAGTTTAGTCTCGGATTTTCGTAAAAACGGAGGCCATTGGAGCCTCATTTTGCAAATCCATCCGCGTTGTCCTCTAGGAAAAACTTTCTGAACAACTTTTGTGTTTTAAATTTTCCAATTCGGCCTCTAAAGGCCTCAAAATCAGCTTGCCGTAAAACTGGTCAGGATCCACCCGAGCCTGGCAGTTTTTCGATTTAGAATTCGTTTTACGTCCTAGACGTGGAATCTAGCTCAACCAGCCACCGCGGGAGCCCTAATATCAATCATGCAGCGGTTTCTAACGTTCAATATTCAACATGCAAGCCAATTTGAACAACATTCATAACCATGCAAAATCCTAAGCATTTAATCAAACACAAAGCATGCATATAAAACCACCAACCATAAAATCCTAATTAACCAAGCACATAACCTAAATTTCTTAACTAAGGCAGGGAATTAAAGTGAGCTTATGCTCTTACAAACTTTGCTTGAAATACATTTAAATTTCTCAATTGAAATTTAAATGAAAAGTGTTGGGTTTTGAGGGGATTTACCTAGCTTCCACCCAAGGCCGGTTTTGTTGCACCAATTGGCACCAAAGTTGGCTGATTCTTGGTGGCTGCTTGCACCTAAACTAAACACTCTTAAATCCAAATTTTATCACTCACTCACTCCCCCTTGGCAGCTGGCTGTTGGCCCCAAAAATGGGCACCAAAATTTCGAAAACCTATCTTGAAGCCACTAGAGAAAAACCGACTACCCTAGCACTAAAACCCCTAAGTTTTCCGAATTTTTCTTTGCTCTTTCTCACCCTTGGAAGTCCGGATTTCTTGAGAGAGAAAATGGCAAGAGTTTGGCTAGTTTTCACCAATTTTTGGCTCAAAATCCGCCCACCCCCTTGGCCTATTTATAGGTGAAAAAATGGGTTTCTTTGCAATTATTCTTGGTTCAACTTTGCTCAAAAATCCTTGGAATAAAAATAATTGCACAAAATTTTGCCAAAGAACCCTCCAAGTGGCCGGCCATCCTTGTGCTAGGTGTCATGGTGTGATTGTTTCCACCATTTATGATATCATAAATCAAAAATGGGATGATGTCATAAATCCAAGCTTAGGTGATGTCATCTTAAAGCCTTGTTTGGCTTGTTCTTTAATGTAGTCCACTTTAAATCCAACACAGATATTTCTAATACTGTGTTCACTAATACACAGTACAATTTCAGTACTGTTATACTGAACTGCAGTCCAAAATTTATCTGTGTAGAAATGGACTGTATAAAAATTTTCTTATACAATCAAACTTCTTGGCCAAAGATAACCTAACTAATGTGCTTGATTTTCTATGGTGGTTTTTGAATCTTAAACATACCATTTTATCCGTAAAAATGGTTTTTACACGGTACAATTTTTATACTGAAAAATATTTAACCGTACCGCCTCATTTTCGATTTTTCGGATCAACCATTGACTTTCTTGTCAATCATTGACTCTCTTGTCAAAATTTGACTATCATGAATTCATGAAATTTCGTCATACCTTTTTACTTAAAAGGCTATCATGAAGTCTCGTAATTAATTTACCGAGAACTCAATCATATACTGATAAAATCATGAATTTTGTATTAATATTCATAATTTTCATAAAATTGCACATAAACACATAATACGAACTATAAATTTCTTATTTACAAGAAAATTGTGAGTTCGTGAAAATTTCGATTATTACAATCTACCCTCCTTAAAGAATTTTCGTCCTCGAAAATCAGAACAATTCGGGGTAGCTTTTCTTCATCTCATCCTCGCGTTCCCAGGTTGCCTCCTCAATCTCATGATTTCGCCATAGGACCTTAACTAAAGGTATAACCTTGTTCCTTAGCACCTTTTCTTCTCGTGCAAATTCGAACCGGTTTCTCCTCATATGTCAGATCTTCGTGAACCTCAATTGGTTCGTGGTCCAATACATGGGATGGATCCGAGATGTACTTCTTTAGCATCGACACATGAAATACATTGTATACATATGCTAATTCCTGGGGCAAAGCCAACCTATAGGCCACGTTGCCAATTCTTTCCAATATTTCGAATGGCCCTATGTATCGTGGACTTAATTTCCCCTTCTTTCCGAATCTCATAACCCCTTTGAATGGAGCAACTTTGAGAAAGACCAAGTCTCCTACTTGGAATTCTAGAGGCCTTCTGCGTTTGTCGGCATAGCTCTTTTGTCGACTAAATGCAGTTTCCATCCGTCGGCGTATAAGTTTCACGGCCTCAGTGGTTTTCCTAATGAAATCTGTGGACACAAGTTCCTTTTCCCTGGTCTCGTACCAATGGACTGGAGATCTGCACCTTCTTCCGTACAGAGCTTCGTAAGGAGCCATTCCAATTGAAGCTTGGAAACTGTTGTTGTACGAGAATTCAATCAAAGGAAGCTTTTATCCCAAGTTCCTTTGAAGTCCATCACGCACGCTCGCAACATGTCTTCTAAGGTCTGAATGGTCCTCTCGGATTGCCCGTCCGTTTGAGGATGAAAAGCTGTACTAAAGGTAAGCTTGGTACCCATGGCTTGATGTACACTTCTCCAGAACTTAGAAGTGAAACGACCATCACGATCAGAGATGATTGCCTTTGGGATCCCATGGTAACGCACAATCTGCGCAACATATAGTTCCGCCAGCTGTTCCACCGAAAAGCTAAGCTTGATGGCGATGAAGTGTGCAGACTTCGTCAAACGATCAACAACACCCATATAGCATCATTGCCACTGGAAGTTCGGGGTAGTCCAACCACGAAATCCATCGTCACTTGGTCCCATTTCCATTCTGGGATGGAAATTTTCTGCAACTCTCCCCCCGGACGTTGGTGTTCTGCTTTCACCCTTTGACATGTAAGGCATTTACTGATGAATGTAGCGACGTCATTCTTCATTCTGGGCCACCAAAAGCTTTCCTTCAAGTCTTGGTACATCTTTGTAGCTCCTGGATGTACGGAATACGGAGTCTCATGAGCTTCCTTCATGATTTGTTCCTTCAATTGTCGTCGTTAGGGATGCATAATCTATTTTTCCGATAAGTATGCCCTCATCCGATATGTTGAAGTCTGACTCCTTTTCTTCCAGGACTTTATTCCTTGTTCTGAGTAGCGAGGCATCTCCTTCTTGTCGCTCTTTCATACCATCTAAAATGGTAGGTTGGAAGGTTAGGGCAGCTAAACTTCCCGTAATAAGCTCTATTCCAGCTTCTATTAGCTCCTTCTGAAGAGGTTCGGTCAATGGCTGTATTGACATCAACGAGGAAGACGACTTCCGACTAAGGGCATCAGCTACTTTGTTAGCCTTCCCTGGATGGTAACGGATGTCTATGTCATAATCCTTCACCAATTCGAGCCATCTTCTTTGCCTCATGTTAAGCTCCTTTTGTGTGAAGATATACTTCAAACTCTGATGATCCGTGTAGACTTCACACTTACTGCCGTAAAGGTAGTGCCTCCAGATTTTGAGCGCAAATACTACCGCCGCAAGTTCCAAATCATGCGTCGGGTAGTTCTTCTCATGATCCTTTAGCTGGCGTGAAGCATAAGCGATCACCTTTCCATTTTGCATGAGCACGGCTCCCAATCCTATTTTAGAAGCATCGCTGTATATCACGAAGTTTCCTTCTTCCACATTCGGAATTATGAGAATCGGAGCGCGAGTCAACCTTTTTTCAGCTCTTGGAAGTGCTCTTCACACTTTGCAGTCCATTCGTACTTCTTTCCTTTCCGTGTAAGTGCAGTGAGTGGCGCTGCAATTTTAGCAAATCCTTCGACGAAACGTCGGTAGTAGCCCGCCAAGCTGAGGAAACTACGTACTTCGGTGACATTTTTCGGAGCTGGCCATTCACTTACTGCCTCAATCTTGGCCGGATCTACAGATATGCCGTTCTTGGAGACCACATGTCCTAAGAAATGGACCTTTTTCAACCAAAATTCACACTTTGTGAATTTAGCGTAGAGCTGGTTTTGCTTTAAAATTCGTAAAGCAATCCTTAAATGCTCCTCATGCTCCTCCTTTGATCTTGAATAAATCAAGATATCATCTATAAAGACAATAACAAATTTATCCAAGTAATCCTTGAATACTCGATTCATCAGGTCCATAAAGGCTGCTGGAGCATTTGTCAGTCCGAATGGCATAACGAGGAACTCGTAATGTCCATATCGTGTTCGAAAAGCTGTCTTGGGAACGTCTCCTTCCCTAATTCGAAGCTGGTGATATCCGGATCGCAGGTCAATTTTCGAGAAAATTGAAGCTCCTCTCAGCTGATCAAACAGATCGTCGATCCGAGGCAAGGGATACTTGTTCTTGATAGTTATCTTGTTAATTCCCGATAGTCAATGCACATCCTAAGAGTGCCGTCCTTCTTTTTAACAAACAGAACTGGAGCTCCCCATGGCGAGTAGCTCTGACGAATGAATCCTCGATCCAGAAGCTCTTGTAACTGAATCTGCAGTTCCTTAAGTTCGGCAGGCGCCATCCTATACGGAGGCTTGGATACTGGTGCTGATCCAGGAAGTAACTCAATCTCAAAGGAAATCTCTCGTTCTGGTGGCAGTCCTGGCAACTCTTCAGGAAAAACCTCTATAAATTCTCTGACTATCGGTACTTTCTCCGGTCTGCTCTCGGTTTCAAGCGTCTTATCCACTATGTTGGCTAGAAATCCCATACATCCTTCTGCCAACAATTTCCTAGCCTTCAGCGCAGAAATGAACATTTTCGGCTGTTTTGGAGTCGATCCTCTAAACATAAACTCCTTGTCTCCAACTGGCTTGAACGTGACCGTTCGTCGTGGACAGTCGATCACCGCGTTGTATTTCCCCAAGAAATCCATTCCCAAGATGACGTCGTAGTCGAATAGGTCTATGATGATCAAATTGACATACATTTCCCTACCACATATAATTATTGGAACATGACGTATCCAATAATCAGACAACAGAATCTCCCCGGAGGGTAATGCAGTCCTAAATGTTTTTCCGATCCTATCACTTGCTCTACCTAGTTTCTTAGCGAATCTAGGCGATGTGAATGAATGCGTAGCTCCAGAATCAATTAACACATAGGCATCTTGTTGAGCAAAAGGAAGCTGACCTGTCACCACTGTGGAAGGTCCAGCTTGAGCATCCTCCTTTGTATAGGCGTAAATACGTCCCTGAGGTTCCGGAGCTTCCAGCCTGCCTTGGGAGATTTCGGGTCCCTCGACCTTCATCTGTGCAGCGTGAAGTTGAGATCCCTGTCCTCTCTGTTGGTTCTGTGGACTCTGAGGATTGAGATTGCAGCTTCTCGCATAGTGGCCTTCCTTGCCACAAAGAAAACAGCGACCGCTTCCAACACGGCACTCTCCCGGGTGCTTTCTCCCACATTTCTGACAAGTGGGATTATTGTTGTTATCAGGAGTATTTCTCTTTTGGGGAAAATTCTGTTGATTCCCCTGTCCTCCTGAATTCCACCTTCTCTTCTGCTGGTTGTTGCCGTACTGCCTGTTGTTGTTGTTGTTCTGGCTCGAAGGTCCTCCTTGACCTTTCTGTTGCGGAGTTTGGCTTGGTCTTGCCTGAATCTGTTTAACTTGGGCCTTCTCTTCCCTCTTTTCCTGGAAAACTTAGCCCGTTGCTCCTTGTTTTGCCCTACCCAGTACTCAGCTCGAATTGCCCTGCTGACACATTCAACAACAGTGAGTGGTGGATGGGGGCCACTGCTGATTACTACTGCTAAGTCTGAGCGGAACATCCTCATCATTCTTCTAACTTTGTCCCTTTCGGAACTGATGAGATGAGGGCAGAGACGTGCCAGCTGCTCAAACTTCTGACAGCTTCGGCCACTGAGAGATTTCCTTGGCGAAACTTGTCGAACTCGTCTTGTTGAGCCTCCATGACTTCAGTATTGAAATACATTCCTTAAACTCCTCCACAAAGTCCTCCTATGTCATCTGAGTACATCTCGCCGGATCTGAACTGTTTCCCACCAGAGGCGAGCATCTTTTCGTAACATATATGATGCACAAGGACTTTCTCATGATCGTTGAGTCTGAGGAAATTTAGGGCGACCTGGAGGTCAATCAACCAGTTGTCAGCCTCGATTGGGTTCGTAGACCCCTCGAATTCCGGTGCCTTCATGCGCCGAAATCTGTCATAAAGTTCTTCTGGAGTTCGAACCAGAGGTGCTGGTGGCACAGCTGCAGGCGCAACAGGTACTTCAGGGGCTATGGGGTTCTCTGGGATCACCGGGACATCATCAGGAATTTCCGGTGCAGCAGGCTGATTCATAGGTGCTGGTGGTACCTCAACATTTGGAGGTCCCTGATTCTGCTGAGCTATCTGAGCTCTAAGCCCCCTATCTCTTGCTGTTGAGCTAACATCATCTGTCTTAGCTCATTCAGCTGAGCCGCAAGGTCAATGTCTTGGGTTGGTACTCTTCTACGCTTTGGTGGCATGGTTCTGTACGGAAATAAGGAAATAAATTCAGCTTCTTGAAATCATGCCTTTTATATAGAACCATAATCTTTATTCCATATAAAAGCATAACATGAACATATCTGAATTCATGTTCTCGTTCGTATTCCTTCACAACAGAATTACATAATCATAACATTTGGGGAAGATATAAAACTTTCCCATCATTTCCGTACGTCACCTAGTTGCTACCACCAAGCTAAGACACCACCCAACGTCATCCTTGTATCCAATATTCTCCAGCATGGCCGTCGAAGAAAGATACTTATTACGCATATAAAATCTTAACTAATCCTAATCGCAAGAAGAATAACTTAACTTACTTGGGCCATTGCAGAAGCGATGTGAGGCGAAGTGAAGTAGGCTGGCAGGATACCGCTCTGATACCAACTGTGACGACCCGGCTTGGGAAGTCGGGGCGTCACAATATATATGTTGTCATTTTTCGGTACATGAAGTATGTATGCTAACGTTCTTGGTGTGCATGGTATTTGTCTAATCAATGATTATTACAGTGCAAGTTGGAAGTTGGAAATATTAATATCTACAAGCATGAGAGTCAAGCAGTTAGTCAGTCATTACAGAAAGGGATTTACAAGAATTATTCTATAGTTTCTATGTTTAGGGACTATTTAATTCTTCATCCTCTAAGTAGTCCTAGTATATAGCCATGTTTTAGAGACTTTGAATTTCTAATTATGTATATGATCATAATGTTCAATAAACCATATGTCATAGTGAGTATTGGAATAATAAATAAAAAAAAAACTTCTGAATTACTTAAAACAAATAGTAAAAACAGTGGTCAAGCGAATCAAGAGATAATATGGAATACGGCCCTTTCTTTACTTGAAAAATTATTAGTACGTAGGAAGTAATAATCAATGGGCTATATAGATAGTTATGAAATTTTCCCAACGAAAGAGGTTCCAATATAGTTGCGCCAATACGTGATTGCCGGTACAAAATTTGAAAAGTCAATTTCCGATTAAATACTAAAAATAAATAAATTATTGGTTGGAATAGGCAAATATTCTTGATACGCTGTTGATGCTACATACATATAAAACAGCAAAATGTAAATTTCTAAAGAAAGGTGTGACGGTTATAAACGTGCATGATTTAGCTAGTCAAAACATCCCACCTAGCCAACGTCATTCTTTATAGGCAGCTGATTGTGAAGTTTTTTTTTTTTTTTTTTTTTAACTAAAAGTTGGTATAAAGAGTTCATGTGGTAATGTTTTTCTTATAAATAATGCATGCATTGCGCTATATTATTCTAAGAGTGTTTTGGCAATATTCAATTCAAAAAAAAAAAAAATCATTTGGCAATACATTATTAAAAATGGATTGGGACAGATGAAGAGATTGAGGGGGCTTTGTGTGTTTAGGCCTCATGTCCAATGAGACAAACAAATGCCGTATAGATTGTAGTTGCCAATGTAGACATGCACGTATGGGCATGATTGCATTTTTCACGTGCCATTTTTTTAACCAAGTCGTCCTCCTCCTCCTTTTTAACACTTTATTTCTTACCATCAAGTTATATAAAAGCAAAATAAATATAATAATAATAATATTAATGAAGAGAAAAAAATAAAAAAAAAATATTTAGATAAGACAAGAAAGCTAGTCAATTACAAATTATATGTGAAATGAGATGAGGAAACGTGGGGGTACGTGACAAATGGAGCATAAAACGGAGAAGAAATCGGCCTCCTCCCGCCTCTAAATCTCCTCCTTCACACGCCTTTTGCCCACTCCTTTTTTTTTTTTTTTTCTTTCTTTCAGTTGCATTTCTTTTTTTCATTGTATATGTGACATCATACTTCTTGTTTGGTTATGAAGTTTTTGAATTTGGACAGTACCAGTTAAAAATAAGACTGATAATTCGTGTTAATAAATTGTGTTCATGTCGGTTTAAAGCCAATTCTAACTGGACACAACCCATGAGCTAATAGGTAAAAATACTCAACACTAATCCAATATGCCAAGTTGATAGGTTGACTCCACCAGACTCGTGCAATCTGCCAGCAAATTAGTGTTTTAGGTCGTTTGACATAACACGACTTGTTGACATACTGACCCACCAGAAGTAAGGAAAAAAAAAAAAGGAGAAAATGAAAATTAATCTAAACATAAAATATCTCATCCAATTATAAAATCATTAAAAAGAAGTCATATCAAGCAACTTAATCGATATGTCATCAAATAAGGTTAAAACATAAAATCATATAAATTCATAATTAGTTCATCACAAAAAGTCAATTCAAAACACAAAACCATATAAACCTATAATTAGTTCCTCCAAAAAAACCATCACCAGGTAATTGACCATAGTTCATACAAAACAAAATGTCTACCAACTGAAATCATATGGCATAAGCCATAATCCAAAGGACAATTTTGAACGTATTATTTAAAGTTGATTTTGTGCCCATTGGGTTGACCCAATACCCAATCTTTCATTAATCATGTCAGGAGGTTTTGACTAAAATCCAACCTCCATCACTTTTTCTCAACCCTTGTTATCTGTATTTTTTTGTATTGAATTCGTGTCGGGTTGTCATATTGTGATTTGAATTGTCAACCACAATTATAAGTATTTATTATCACAATCCACTAAAAGAAGATAAGGCTAAGAAGGGGGGAACAAGGACAGCGAACTAAATCAAGTAGCGTATTTTTCTACACGTTAGATTTATTGTTGGCCAATTAAAGCATGTTTTTTTGGTTAGTAAAGAGGAAAAAGACGGCTTGAATACTGTAATAACAATATTCATATTCATGCACGGGGCTGCATGTTGAGAAAAAAAAATAGCGGCCGGTTTTGTAATTAAGAGTAGGTGATTTGTATCTATTTCTGAAAAAATAAAAAACTAGGGTGATCAACACACGTGCTCGATATGTGGTCTATGTTGTTTGCTTGCATGCATAATTTATGGCTAATATTATTCAATTTGGTCTCCATCTACCTGGCATAACCCCATTCTTCTCATATGCCGTTGTGTTGAACGTAATCAATCAGATCATAACCACCGTATATATATATATATATCGAATTTGGATATATATAAACATATAATTTAAATACATGATGATAACAGAGATATAAGATAATATAAATATATATATATATATATGTATTCATATAAACAATCAGAACTACTAATTTCATGTTTGTATGTCGATTCTATTTTCAGAAACATTAATATGCGCCATATTTTTAATTATGTTATCGAACAGTTAGTAGTTCATAATTTAGGATGTGCATAATTTATTAACTAAATGAATAAATTACTCTTAAATTTCAATACTACAGAGATGGTGTGAAAGAAGAGGCCGCGATGAGTGTTTTAAATCAGGAATTTTATTGACAAATAATATACGCCATGCTTTTAGGGCTTCCCTGTTTCAGGCAATTTTTGTTTGGAGCATCTATCACCCATGCGTTCATTATTGACCTCCTAGCACACACCCCACAAAAATATTGGATTTGGCACGTGCATGGAGACTTCTATTAATTCCACTACTTCTTTTCTTTAATTTGTTTTTTTTTTTTCCCCCTATTTGGAATGAAAAGAAAAATGAACAACTGACATTCAGATTAAATCAAATATCTCAACTAGATTGGTACAAAAATCATAACTGTTCCTACACCAATCCGTAAAAGCAAGCAGCGACATCTTCGGTACTAATGTAAATACAAAATTTGATCAACATTAATCATTTATATAATGATCTGATGCGAATCTGGTTTAACTAGCTACTATAAAAGTTTTTGAATTACCTGAGGGACTGAATTGGATATAATTAGTTTATCTTTGCTATAGAACTTAGAACGTACGTATGATCAGTATTTTAGTATTATTAGTTTTAAATTCAAATATGTTTGGACGAGGCAACAATAAATATATTCATGACATATATATATATGTATAATATATGTATATATTATACATGTGTGTGTATATATGATGGCCAAAACTACTACAAGTTTGTAGTGTTCATCCCCATGCTATATTCCGCACTATATATATATATATATATATATATATATATTAATTGAGAATTGGGGATTCGAACTCTTTATATTTGATTAAATCAATTGTGAAATTAATTATCATTAGTTATGCATGTAATTCCTAGCTACAATTTAAAAAAAAAAAAATTAAAGATAAGAGGGTTCAAACTCTACATCTTTAATAGAGTCAAAAGTACTAGAAGTATCACTAGACAATACCTAACATTACCGGCAACCACAATATTCCTAGGTAGTTTAAACATTGCATCCACGCATGTAGCCAAATTAAGTGCGCAACTTATGCTTAAAGAATATTATAATATTAATGATTATATTATAATTAGTCAATTGCTTCTAGCGAATAAATAATTAGTCTCTCAAAAGTACTAAATAGCTAACTAACTTCAACTGCATATATAATTAGTTGGTGAACTACATTCCACATATAAAGACAATGTATTTGTACATATGAAGCTTGGTTCATTTAAAAGGATAAATCACCTGTTGACCAAGGCAATCAATTTCTTAACTTTAGATATTCTTCCCAACGTTAAACATGGTCAACCCACTAATGTTGAAAGCTATAAAGTAATGGTGGATCAAAACTAAAATCAAGTGCATGCATGGGCAGAATCTAATAATAGGAAAATGAAAACGAAAACGAAAACCAGAATTGGGGAGTTTCTATGTCCATCTATATTCCACTAAAGATAATTGATAGCAAATATATGATTATATATTTCCATCTAAACTATCAGACTCCTGAGGTTGCTGATTATAAACAAATTCATGAACATGTGGATGTAAGAAAAAATAGCTACACAAAAATGACCAAACATTCACTGAAAAGAACAACTAGAACAGTAAGTGTCGTCTCTTTTACAAATAAAGGGTTATTTGTATGGACACGTTATGAAATTCTTGAATTTTGTGTGATTTATTTAGTCCTTAAATCTTTTTTATTTTACAATCGAACCCTTAAATTTAAAATTTTTGACATCATAGTCCTTTTTGCCCACATCTCTTAAATTTTTTAATGTATGACTTGCAAATATTGTAGTGATAGCCCAAGGACATTGCTTTTTTTTTTTTTTTTCCTTCTTCTTCTTCTTCTTTTTTTTTTAACTTAATTTTAATACAAATTCTTTTTAAATTTCAGATTTAAGTTTGAGTTATTATTAGATTAAGTTCAAGTTTTCAAATGAATATGTAAAAAGACATACTAAAAGAAGGGAATTAGAGGAAAATAGACTTTTTTT
>CM046364.1:10955189-11043341 GCA_025413025.1 Ficus hispida | reverse complement strand
TATAACCTTTTAAATTATTTTTCTTAATTTTCAAATATATGCTTATCACTTATTGTACAAAATCACTTCTATATACTAACCATATACTTAGTGGTTTGATTTATATATATATATATATATATATATATGATAAGAAGGGACAGTGGTTTGATTGATAATTAGCTAATTTATGTGTTATATTTAGGGTTGCTCAGTTAGTTCATAAACTTTTAATATTGTACAACTTTGTTTTTTGAATTTTTTTCGTAGTTGAAATATTACTAAACTATTAAAATATTGTTGCAATAGTCATTCATGTTAATTTTTAAACGGTATATGTTAGTAATTTGTTCAAAAAATGATGCTAACTAATGGATTCCGTCTAAAAATTATGGAAAAAACTGCTATAACAATGTTTTAAATTATTTATAGTCATTCCAGCAATGAAAAAAATAACAGAGTGCCTCCAAATTATTTAAACTTTGCTACAATAGTCATTTTTTTTAATCAATTTTTGAATAGATTTCGTTAGTAATTTAATCAAAAAGTGATGCTAATTAATGGATTATATCCAAAAATTAACATAAAAGTACTATTGTAGCAACATTTTAATAGTTTAGGGGTATTCTAACTAAAAAAATATGAAGGACCAGAGTTGCATAAGGTTAAAAATTTAGAGACCAACACCTTATAATTTATTCTAGAGTCACTTAAAAATTCAAGAGTGTTAATATAACTAGTTCCCTATTTGACACTAATTTCCACCGAGGATGAAAATATCTCTATTCATAAAAATATTGGTACCTAGATTTTGTACAAATAAGATATCGTTAGAAATTGACATAATTTATGAAAAGATATCCTCAAACACTAAGCTTAGATAAAACTTTAATATAATTAATGATACGTAAATTAAATAACTCTCCAATCAAAATTTTAAAGTAATAAATATACACTAAATCTGCATGTTAAGAAGTGTTCATAATAATTTTTAAAAATAATCATATTAATTTAATTAATAAGGACATGTAAATAAATTAACAAATAGTTCAAAGTCAACCTAAGACAGATACCTTACATTCATAACTTCATGCAAAAGAAGCTTATAGCAGATTCAAAGATATTTAGAATATATAACTTCTTGGTATAAATAATATTGAGATTTGGGGATATGTCTCTTAATCTCTCTTAATCTCTGCTCACTATCTTTTTGCAAATTATAAGTTAGGTTTAAAAAAGAAAATCACGAATTTAACTCCATTAAAAAAAAATCTTGATCTAGTCAATCCTTGATTTCCTCCACTAATGATATTTTCATAAAATCCAAGCACCAATATTTCCACCAGTTTCGACATTTTCACCCTTGACACTTACTATACTTACAAATTCAATTTCATGCTACAATTTGGCCTTAACTTGCTATAAGAATATAATTTTTGGCTCGTAAATTTTCTCTTTCTTTTTGCTAAAGAATTCTCCTTTCTCTTGATTTCCTATAGAATATCACGAATAACATAATGGCAGATGCTAGGAGGATATGTAACAAATGATTTAGACAGGATGATGGACTCTCCAAACTTGAACAAGTCACCTCAACGCTGCATTTCAAAGTCCCAAACATATTGTCTAGGCATAACCCAAAGCTATGCACCCAATGCCTTTTCCATAGGACCTATCATTATGGGAGCAACATCTCCAAGCCAACAAAACATAAACTCAAGTATTTACGCGATCTCATCTCCGCTTACCTGGTACAGATCGAAGGATGAAGTTAAGGAATCTTGTTGCGGCCATTAACACAGACCAGGTTCTTCAGAGGCTCGTGAATGTTACGCCGAACCTTTTGATCATATCCCTAGGGATGAATTTGTAAAGATTTTGGTATTAGACGGTTGCTTTCTCATTGAGCTGTTCCGAGGAATGCAGAAAGGCTCTTCAAAAATCTGATGACCCTGTATTCTCGATGAGTTGCATGCGCCAATTTTTATGTCATGACTGATATTGCTAGAGAACCAAATTCCTTGGCGGGTTTTGAAGACTTTGTTTGACAGTACCGGGAATTCGTCTGACCTTAGAGAATTTGTCCTACTTTACTGCTATAATGTAAGTATCCCTCTCTCGAGGGTGCCTTCCGATGTTCATACAGATTTCAACCATTTTTTTCTAGGGAACGTGGGAGCAAGCATATTCTTGATCTGTTGAGGAACTCAATGGTGTTACTTCTAGTATAACAACACGAATCATCAACTTTGACATGGCAATCCTTGCCTTCAGCTACAAGACTGCGCGAGGCTGGAATCAAGTTCAAGAAGAGTACATCAGTATTCACCTTAGATGTTAAATTTGAAGATGGTGTTCTCGAAATTCCGCCAATACTTATTCAAGAGACGACAGAATCTGTGTTTCGAAACCTCATCTGCTTGGAGCAGTGTCTTCCGAATTGCCCTCATATAGTTACTTCTTACGCCAAACTATTAAACAACCTCATCAACACTACCGAAGACATGGAGATACTTTGCAACAGTGGGATCGTTGACAACTGGTTGAATATCGATGATGCTATGAAGCTCTTCAATCAACTCTACCACGACACTTTCGTAGAACAATTTTTCTATGCGAATCTGACTGCAGAAGTGAACGAATATTGTCAACACCGTTGGCCAAAATATCGAACAGTGCTGCTGCGTGATTATTTCAAACACCCGTGGGCACTTGTTTCGGTCATTGCAGCCGCTATCCTCCTGCTTCTTACCTTCGTACAGACCTTGTTTACCATTATCGAGTAGCATCTCAGCTTTTGCAGGCCTATGTTCAGCAGCATTTACCATGAGCTCTATGGAAAAGTAATGTAAACGTTTTCCCTTTGATTCCGACATTTCTATATTTACGATGTGCTAATTTTTAAAGAATCCAACTGCTGTCCATTTTGTGATATTCCACACTTGTATTAATTATTTTACTATGTATCGTATGTTTGTGTTTATTATATGGATAATATTCTTATAGTAAATTCCGACGGGTAATATATAGAAGCTACTAGAATAGATCTTCGGTTTAACGTATGGATATGTTAAGATAATCCCGAATCATTGTGGAAAGGACAGATGGACAATTTATAAGTGTGAGGGAAAGCCTCAACTCTTGAGTTAGCTTTTGGAGTTGAGAAGGCTTAATACCACCCAATACTGATATCATAGCCAAGTTAGCCAATAAATCTCAGCCTATTCCGGGAGAAACAGATCGATAGTAATTCGACTCAGACTGAATGTGTAATGGGGGAGATTTTGAGGTAATCCCACATCAGTTGTGGATGAGATAGGTGGACAGTTTATAAGTGTGAAGGAGCTTTTGATCTAGTTTTTAGGGTTAAGAAGGCCAATACCACCCAACAGGATGCATGTAGTCCCAAGCCGAATCAATTGCTCATTTTAGACATGCGATGACATTGGTGGGATATGGAGATGATGATTTCAGATCAAATTGGACCTTGAAAAATAAATAAGGACCAAATTAGGGACACTTATTGAAAGATCTGCTAATAATCGCATTATATCAATGGATCTCGATCGCCTTTAAGATGATTAAACGTATGTTCATGTTTTTCCTCTATGATTTCTGTTATTTGACATACTATTTCATTTTATGTCAAAACAGATCCTTTTTTTATATTTAGAAGGTTGAATGTATGTTCGGGTTCTTCCTTTAAAAGTACTTATACTATATATGACTCATTTAACATGGAATGTGAAATAAACCGATTAATTTTCTTGGTTGCTATAATTACATATTAACCCTTGCAAGTTTTACTCAAATAGGACATGAAAAGATACAAGTATGTAGCTCCATGGCTTAAAGCTAGTTGCAAATAGTCAATTCACACGCTATATATCATGATTAACTCCCCATTTAAAAGTTAATTTCCATTAGATATAACCTAACGCAACATTATGTTCAGTAATGTAACAAAAGACAACACTACAGATCACCAAAAGTAAAAACTAAGATTACTATTATCAGTGGTGGTAATATGGTAGTAAAGATGTCTTATTAAGAGAATTCATTTTTATCAGGTCACACATTTGAGCCAGAGTCTACGCAATGTTTAGTCTTTAATAAGAAAGATTATATGTTGCCTGCAGAGACAAGCTATGAAGGGCTGAATGGTGGGCTGCTCCCATTGACTTTCTAAAAAATTAAATTTGAAGCCTTAAAAATTTATGACTTGTTCGTTTTGCATCCACTTAGATTTAATATTTTTCCTATATGCTCTCATTGAACTTTATCTTTTTCCTTAATTTTTATTTCTATATTTTAATATAATTTATTTTACTCTCTTTACTCATGAGCTATTGTATTATGTTTTGACTTCTTATTACATACATTTTTTTTTTGAGAAATTATTACATACATATGTGTGTGTATATATGAAAACTATATATGGTAGGATATCCATAACGGTAGTGCGCGTTTTTTAATTTTAGATGCGGTCAAATTCACGTTGAATAAAGAAGCATGTAAAGCAAACAACTTTTATAATACATGTATCAATTCAATTCAGAATCCTATTATGATGATATTTTTTTCATATCCTAGGGTAGAGTTCTGAGAATTGTACATGGTAATTTTTGAAAAATACTGTGATAATTTTTTTGTAAAATTTTTTATGGTATTTATCTTTTGTAAAGAAAACAAGTATATGCCCCTACTAAAGTTGAAAGTTGACTCCACTGTTGGTTGCCTGCTTTTGAGACCCAAGTTCTGTTGGTTGTTAAATCTAAGATCAAGATTCTTGTCATCCCATTTATGCGATCAATAGGCTCATCATCTAATGACTGCTAGTACGGACACCACCGATTCCTTTTATTTCTTATATATATGAAAACTTTGGTTGAGCAAGTCGGAATTTAATTCAGAGAATGCCAATTAAACTTGTTTATCAACAAGCATATATAGACACCAACTTGCTACGGACCTAAACATTATCATTTATCATTATCTATCCACTTCGTTTTTTTTTTTTTTTATTTCTTTTACTTTTACTTTTATTTTTATTTTTTGGATAGCTGACCTAAACATCATTTTACCTTCATCAACTTGGTGCCTTCCGTGAACTTTCTGTAGCGTACTCCAAATTCTACAACTGGGCCAAAACAAAATTAGGCACAAAAAGTACTCGGGATCTTTCCGAGACTGAGTCTACCAATTGATGAAAGGTAGAAAAACGATTTGAATGTTAGATGTGGTCAAATTCACATCAAATAAAGAGGAAGAGCGAACAATCTTTGTAACAGATGTAACAGCTCAATACTTATTTGTATGATATTTTTCCATATCTTAGGGTAGAATTCTGATAATTGTATATAACAATGTTCGAAAAATATTGTAGTAGTAATTTTTTTTTTTTGCGATGATGGCATTTATTCTTTATAAAAAAATTAGTATATGTCCCTATTAAAGTTGAAGGTTGGCTCCATTGCGGGTTGCCTACTTTTCAAATTTAAGATCTGTTAGTTATTGAATATCTGCGTCAGGATCTTGTCATTTCATCCATGCGATTAGTGGGCTCATCTAATGACCACTAGGACGAGAGACATGAGGATACCACTGATTCAGTTTGTTTCTTAGAAAAAAAAAAACTAATTAAATAGATAAAAGACAACACTTTGGTTT
The DNA here is from genome assembly GCA_025413025.1 of Ficus hispida. Lineage (NCBI taxonomy): Eukaryota > Viridiplantae > Streptophyta > Magnoliopsida > Rosales > Moraceae > Ficus > Ficus hispida. The sequence goes on along the minus strand of CM046364.1, from coordinate 11,037,692 downwards.
GGGCAAGTCAATACTAATTAAACTTGTTTATCACCAATTAATATCTGTTAGGATCCTTTTTTTCTTTATAATAAATCAAGAACAAATGGTTTTTTTTTTTCCTTTTATAAAAGATTTGTATAGTTTGGATTTTTTTTAGAGATTTTTTCTTTTCTTTTTTCCAATTCTTTATTTGTTTATATTCAGTTCTTGATGAATAGGTAATACGGTCTTTATAAGTATCAAATTAGACACTTTTGTAAATCAAAGAAAAAATTGACATATTTTAAATCGTAGTCTTCAATTTAGACATTTATGTAAATAACCAGTGAAAAAAACCTGTGACCCGATTGGCCTTATTTGAACTCAACCCCTGATCTTAAGCTTAACCCAACTCACCAATTTGAGTTTTCATTAGGTGGGTTTGAGTTCAAATTTAATAACCTAACATAAACCCAACCCACCCCAATCAAATGTGTTTTTTTTTTAATGTTTTTGAGATATAATTTATTAATATATCAATTAGTTTTCTAATATAATTTATCACACACACAAATATATATAAACTTGTGTTATCTTCTATTTTTGTATTGCGATTTAAAGGTATAGCATTTGGTAACCGTCTTAGCCTGTATTTGGTATAGCAATTATTGGATGCATATTTTGGTCAGAAAGTCAAATCATATTGAATTTGGTTATTCCAATTTTCGTGTTAAATTTTTAAACTCCTTTTAGACTCCTACATAAATTTGATGTTATTTAAAATTTTTTTCTTTCAAATGAAATTATTATTTTATTTATTTGGTGATCCAAAAAGAAGATTTTTATATATGCTTTAAAGTTCCGGTGTTTCGGTGCTAGATATATATATATTTTAAATGTAATACCACCAACTATTTAGGTAACAACTTACTTCGAATATAATATATGCTATATATTTACCTCTTTCTCCATATACATATACATATATATATATATATATATGCATATATATCAGAATTATCAAATATGATTGCTTCAAATACATATATATATATATATATATATATATATGCATGTATGTATCTACTTATTAGCTGGTAACATATTCTCTTTAATTTTCTGGATTTCTTGGAAGATATCATATAATCAACAAAATGGCGGACGCCAGAGATAACCATATTACAATTGAAGTTAACACTCTGGCAAATGAATTGGAGAATAAGATGAGATGTACAAACTTGAACATGTCACCAAAATGCAGCATCTTCAAAGTCCCAAACATATTGTCAAGGCATAATTCAAAAGCTTACGCGCCCAAGGCATTTTCCATAGGACCCTATCATTATGGCAAGCAACATCTCCAATCCACGAAAATATCAAACTCAAGTATTTACACGATCTCATCGGCACTTTTCCGGGTGCACATCCAAAGGCGATGTTAAGGACTCTCGTTGGAGCCATATAAGCGAGGTTGTGCAAGAGGCTCGAGATTGTTATGCCGAACCAATTGATCATATTCGTAAGGATGAGTTCGTAAAAATTTTGTTACTTGATGCATGGTTGCTTTCTCTTCGAGCTGTTTCGCAAGAACGCAGACGTGAAGCTTCAAAAAGATAATGACCATATGTTCACGATGAACTGCATGCACCAATTTCTAGAGAACCAAATTCCTTGGCTGGTTCTGGATCTTTTGTTTTAAGATTACCAGGAGGCCTGAAGACCGGACGACGTCTCGCCTAAGTATATTGGTTCTAGAGTACTGCAGTTCTATCGGTCTCTTTCCTCACTCGCTTATTCATCCACTTCTTTCAGGGGAATGTGGGAGCTCCAAGCATATTCTTGATATGTTGATGAGGAACTCATTGGTGTTACGTTCTAGTACAAGGGAAGAAAAAAAGTATAGAAGAATGTATTTAATGGGAATCCATGCCTTCATCTACAAGACTGAGGGAGGCCGGAATCAGCTTCAAGAAGGGTACATCATCGACATCCATCTTGGATGTCAAATTTGAAGACGGTGTCCTTGAAATTCCGCCGTTACTTGTACATCATGAGGCCACTGAATCCGTACTGTTTCGAAACCTCATCTCTGCTTGGAGCAGTGTCTTCCAAAATGTTACTTCTTACGCCACACTATTAGACAACCTAATTAACTCCACCGAAGACATGGGCAAACTTTGCAAATTGATGATGCTGCGGAATTCTTCAATCAGCTTTACAATGACACTTGTGTCAAAGAGTTTTACTATTTCCATCTTACAATGACATTTGTTTCAGTCGTTGCTGCCACTATCCTCTTGATTCTTACCTTTGTACAGACCTTGTTTACCATCATTAAGAAGTAGCATCTTTATCTGGCGCATCTCCCAGCCTTCAAGCGTCTGTGTTTGTCGACCACGTGTTGTATGTTGAAAAAGACTCGTACTTTATTCTTTATATTTTATATTTCTGTTACCATATGTTATTATTATTTTTTAAAGAATTATACAAGTGTTATCTGTATGGTGCTATGTTATAGACTTGTTCTTATTAACTTATGGCGTTGTGTATAAATGTACGTTTCTATATACTTTCTTTAAAGAATACAAGTCATTTTGCTATGCATAGCTCGTTCTGATGATGTTGTGCTGTGAAAAATTGTAAGTGCATAATATCGTAAATAAATAATAAAGTGATAAGTAAAGTATCATTTTCACGAGGATCATCGTTACCAATTATCAAAATTATATTAATTCCAACTTTATTTGAATAACTAAAATAAGATTTGTAAATAAAAATAATAAAATAAGTAAAAAGACAAAAGACTCAAAATATTAAAAATCCAGGGTTTCTAATTTCACCGGATTAATCATATCCAAATCCTCTAATCAATTAATCAATATTTATTCATTATGTTGCTAGCGAATCTTACTAATATAATCATTAATCTTTCTCAAATATTAACAACTTATCTCACAATAAGCTTGTTATCACCTTTCGGTCTCAAATTCTAAGCTTACCACAATTCATTAAGAGCAGAAAATTCATAATGTGCACAAGTTTCATAACTATCTCTAGCTTATGACAATCTCATGGTAGATTAAATAATGCCTTATTGAATTATCACTTCTCAGTCTCAAATCAAATATCAAATCATACAAAAGTTGACCATAAATTCACAAGCATTAAGCACAGATTAAAATACTCAATATAGAACTAGAATAGAACATCAATAAATTAAAAATAGAAAAAATAAATTAATCATAATCCGGATAGATCATATCCCTAGAAAAGAAAATTACTTCATAAATAATAATAGAAATCTATAAAATAAATGTTCAATTATTCTCAAATTACAAAAATAAAAAGATAAAAAAATAAGAAAGAAAAAATACAATTGTGGAGGTGTCACAAGTCTCCAAAGTCTTCTCCTAAAATTTCTTCTCAATCTCTTCTTGATAAATTAAGATAATCCCTTCCTAATTTTATAAAAAACTAAACCTAAGACTTAAATTTTTTTTTTTTTTCTTTTTCTTTTTCTTCTTTGGTATTTGGCTTATCTCGCAGCCAAAAGACCAAGAGCACGGAGCTCTAGGCTTCTATTAAAGCCCCCAAGTCGGCGCCTTCAACTTTCCCTTTTTTTATTTATTTTTTCTTTTCTCTTTTTTCTACTGCTGCGGTTGACGCGCAGCAGCTGCGGGCGCCACGGAGACAAGTGGCGATGGATAACTGGCTGGAGGAAAAAGCGGACGCATGGCGAGTTGGTATTGGTTGGAGCTTACAACTACACGAACGCAAGGTGGGACGTGCCACACCGGATCCAGCATCTCCTTAGTTCGCCGACACGCAGCCTTGGACACGCGAGCTGGGGCGAGTGTTGTGGAACTCGCTATCTGGGCCTTCTCCTCGCTGATCTGATGGCCCAAATTGCGAGGGGGCACGCATAGGTCTTTCTGAGAGTGGTGGATGACGACTCCAAATTTCCTTTTTGCAATTTTAAAATTCTTTTATTACATTTTAGTTTCAAATTACTACTTTTAACCCTATTAACATAATTAACCTATACACTTGAAAAACATAATAAATTTGAGAAAAAAATTAATATAAATTATTAAGATTATAACAAAAATATAAGTTTAAAAATGTTAAAATAACTCTATTTTGTAGAGTTATAATACTGTAATTACCCTGTACTTTGGGATTAATTAATTCACTTGTATATGTATTAGTTAGCCGTATATAGTTGTTGATCTTTTTTTTTAATTTAATTTTTTAGCTTGTTTTATTTTGAAGTGTTCTTCGAATAATTTTTGCTTTGGTTTGCGGTTTCTATATGCTCTCATTTTTCAATGATTCTCTTGCTATAATGTTCGCCGTTTCTTAATAGAATGATTTTAATTAGAGTAATTGACCCAAATAGCTTTTAAACTTTTTTAAAGGTGACGGTTTGGTTCTTGTTTTTTTTTTTCTTTTACTGAGAATACCCTGAACTCTTAAAATATTAGCCATTATAGTCATTTTCGTCCAAAACCGTTAAGTTTTTAACAAAATGAATCATGTGTAATGCATGTGATCTAATTTATGAGGATATTTTAGTAATTTAACAAAAATAAAAAATCATAAAAACCCTATCGACAGGTGGTGGGGGGGGGGGAGCCGAAACATAGAGCACCACGGTGGCGGCGGAAGCGGCAGGGGGGCCGCAAAACTCAAATCGCATGGGGGGTTGGTATGCCAATTTTTACTCTTAACATTTCAGTAGAATTTAGTTATTCACATACGTTAAAAGATTTTTTTTATGTTTCAATAATTAAAATATAAAGTTGTCTTTATTTTTTTAACGGCCCCAATGTATAAATTTTTCGACTCCGCCGTTAATAACCATCACATACCAAATTAACTTATACCTCGGTCAACGGATCAAGTTGACTTATTCTAAGTTTCCGAAAGTTCACCCCTTAAAAAGTGAAGGCCTAGTCAAGTTGTTGCAACGACCATCTTAAATGCTCAAGCCATGAAACAAGGGCCTCGAGAGGAAAAACACCGTAATTTCATGTAAATTTTCTTTTTCCAAATAATCTCTTTGTTTCTGGGGGAAAAAAAAAATTTCACCCAAGAAACTACCTCCAGAGCCAGATGATCAAATGACAGAGAAAATAAGATAATTTCAAATGATAGCGTTAAGAATATTGGGAGTACTATTGATTATTGAGGCAAAAGAGAAGTACGTCTTATGAGAGAGTATAGCTACTTGCTACCATATTTCTTTTTTTTTTTTTTTTTTTTTTTTTTTTGCACATGCTCTACAGCCTTTCCAACCCCAGTTAGGGTGTCTTTCCTATATATGTACCTGTTCTAATCTATATATGTACCTGTTCTAATCGTCACGATAATATTTATGATCGACAAATAAGTTGAAATTCGTCATCTGGTACTCAATATTCTTACAAAAAAAAAAAAAAAAAAGAATTCTAACAATATGCAGAGAAATTATTAGGTTTATGATTAATACAAAAATATATATGTTAAGAGAATAACAATATGCATACTTATTTCTTGTATGTCGGCAGGGGGACCACGTCCCGACCTTCGACCTTCGACCTTCGACCTTCGACCTTCGACCTTCGACCTTCGATTTGAGGACAAGAGCTTGTCCCATCGTAAACAATTTCCCAGCTGGTGCCATGGAGAAAAACTATGGATATCTGATAAGGACTCCCAGCTTAGTTCCTTCCTTTTTTTTTGGCCTTTTCTTTTCTTCTACTTTAATTAGGTTTCGTGGAAGGCAGGATACATAAGCTAATAGGATTGATTTGACCTGCAAACTTAATTACAATATTATTTTATTTGTTAACTCGTGGGAGGAAAAATATCGTATCTAATCCCTTCAAAAAGAATATCATATGACTTTGACCTGCCAACGTAAGAAATTTCTAACATATAAATATCATCATCTCATGATTAGGACATGACAGACCCTAGAACGTGACCTACCCGATTTGTCAACCTCACGCGTCCCCCATCAACTTTCCAAGAAATTTCCACTACTTCTACAAGGTTTTTGTCCCTACAGAAGTACAATTACAAACAAGAATCGAATATATCTACACACACATATATATATATATATATATATATATATATATATATAGACTCCTATGTGATACTTTTCTCATACGTCATTTTATAACGTAATTAATTTGTGTTACATTATATCAATCACGATAATATTTTACATTGATATTATTCGTAAATCAACTAGTTTGATTAGACCCTATTCCCAATTTGATTGGCTGAACAAAGGAATGCTAGACGTTGCTAATTATATTTAAAAAAAAAAGAAGTCATCCCTTGTAGACTCGGTCCCATTATTTGTGAGAGGCTCAGGTTTAACCTTGTTAGATTAAACAATAATACCCTTTATGAATATTGTTCGTGTTTTAATGTTGCCCTGTACCTAATGATTTTTCTAGAACACGTCTATGTAATTACGTTCCTCCCTTATAACCTTTCAAGTAATTAATATTAAACTCATCTACCAGAAATTAAAGAAAAAAATTTCAGAAAGTACCCCTTGTGTTGATTGAAATGTATACTTTTCTGCATCAACTTCCCCCTTTAGTACTTAGTTACAAGGAGATTTCAGTTGAAGCTTCCTCTTCTTTGCAGTATTTGACGAGCTACAAGTTTATGAGTCGATGGACGAAGGAGGAGAGGAAAAACTAGGTTTTTGTTTTCTTTGTTTTGGTTTTTCTTTAAATTCGGAGAAATTTGGTTTTAAAATCGATTTTGTTATATTACTTAGTTATAATATCAATTTTTATAATAATATATAATATATCAATTGTTCGATTAAATCTAACGGTTCAAAAAAGAGTTCTACCGGTAGGAACTCTGGAAAAGGTTCTACCATAACATCTCCCATTTTAAAAATATATATTTCATATTTCGTAAATTTTTATATGTTCTTATAATTTGTTTTAGACATTTTGTTATAAATAAGTCATATTAATTTAAAAAATAATTTTTATTAAAATATTATCTTCAAAACAAGATTTTTTATTTTTTCATTTTAGTCATTTTTTTTATATTGGTTTGATTTATTATTAACATTTTAGTTCTTTATTTTTTTTAATCTTTTCCATACCTTCTTTTTTCAATTTTGTTAGTGTTTTTTTAATCTATTTTTTAGATAATTTTTTCATAAATATATTCAATTATATGTTTCAAACAAATTTTTAAACTAGTCTATAAGAAACTCAAAATAAGCTATTATTCATCCATTTCATCCAAAGTAGGGGTGGCAATACGAATCGCGACACGACGACACGACTCGAAAACGACACGAAGTTCATGGGTTCGGGTTGAGAAAAATAGGGGGCCGGTAGATTTTAGGTCACCCGAAATTGACACGGAAAAAAAATGAGTCGTGTTCGAATTGGATCCGTAGAACCCGAATATGACCCGTTTTTTTTTTTCGTGTCAATTTCGGGTCAAATTTTGTGTCAATTCTCGTGTTAATTTCGGGTCAATTTCGTGTCGTGGATCAATTTCGGGTCAAATTTCGTGTCAATTTCGTATCACAGGTTAATTTCTATTCGTGTCGTGTAGCAGGTTGCGGGTCAATTTCAATTCGTGTTGTGTTAACCCATTTCGGATTCGTGTCGTGTTTGTGTCGCGTGTTGAAGTCATGTTTGTGTCGCGGGTCATGTTTGGGTTAGGGGAAAAAAAATTCGACACTACTCTAACACGACACGAACCCGACACGTGACACGAATTGCTACCCCTAGTCCAAAGCAAGGGAGGGTAGAGAGAGAGAGAGTACTTTTTTTGGTTTTGTTTTGTTTTTTGTTCACTGACACACACGGGAGCTAGGCGGGAGAGAGAGAGAGAGGAGAGATATTGAGTGGGGTGGAATTTTTAGTCCTTCGATTTATTTTTTTCTCTTTTGGCCCAGTTTTTTTTTTAATTTATTTTTTCATTTTATTCCTATTCTATATTGGTTCATTTTTTAAAATTTTAATCATTTTATTTTTATTTTTTTATCTTTTTTATACCTCTTTTTTAAAATTTTATTTTCAGGTATTTTGTTGATTTTTTTTTGTTTTTGTATATTTCTTACTTAAATATTTTTTTATTTAAATAAAAATTCTCAAATATGTGTAATCATCTGTATAGCATATGTTATGTTTTTAAACTAGTAAAGATAAATGTGAGAAAACATTTTTTTTTCTTTAGCTCCATCCCAATCCTTCTACTCACGTAAGGATTGTTTTTTGTGGGCCCCAAGAGATTTTTTAGTTTTTTGGGTGAGTGGTCCTAAGAGATTTTTAATTCCTAGTATTTGTATATGTGGCAAAGAGAGAATTTAAGATGCTTATATACTTGTTTAATAAATGTATTTTTTTATTTATAAATTTATGTAATTAATCTATTTGATTTACATGTATTGTTAAGTAATTTTATAAATAACTTATTATATTTTAGAACTTTTTGTATAAATGAAAAGTATAATTTTTAATTTTTTGTACGTAATTATAATTTACATTCTGAATTTTTAATTTTGAAATTATTCATCTTGAACTTATAAATATATGACGTTAATTAAAAGAAATTGACATAATAATAACAATGTTAATCTTCTAAAAGAAATTGACATATGACGTTAATTAAATTGTTTTTTAGTATTATTTTTGCTTGTTTAATTAATATCTTATTTTGTTGAAAAATTCGTTATATTTTGGTGAATTCCTAACAATTTCCCTTGGAAGGCCATTATATAATGTCTTATAGTTTATCCAAATTCTGTACATGAAAAGTTTACAGATCATATATATATACACAGATTCGACAAAATTATTTACAATTAACTACATTAATATTACAAATTAGAATATACAGAGGTAATGAAAATAGTGGAGATCGTTCGGAATGTCAACCGTGGCACTCGACAACTGCTGTATAAAAACTATATAATATCTTACATATATACATGTATACAAACAATATTTAGCAAACATTATAACCAACTCTCTTTTTTTCCCTCTCCCTCAACTAAAGTATAAAGGGGAAAAAAGAAAAAGATTAATGCACGAATCGCTATATGAAAGGAAACAAGAGAAACTCCAACGCAAGAAGATTCCAAAGGAATTGATAGAAATTTGCACTTGCTTCCTGCACACACACACACACACACACACGCACACACACACATAAAACTTATTAGTAATTTAAAACTCACAAGTATAATATGACATTTGAGTAGAAGATTGGCTATATATATATTATTACCTTGGCACAAACACGACACGAATCCGAAATGGGTTAACACAACACGAATTGACCCGCAACCTGCTACACAACACGAATATAAATTAACCCGTGACACAGAATTGACACGAAATTTGACCCGAAATTGATCCACGACAAGAAGTTGACCCGAAATTAACACGAGAATTGAACACAAAATTTGACCCGAAATTAACATGAAAAAAAAGGGTCATATTCGGGTTCTACGGATCTAATTCGAACACGACTCATTTTTTTTCCGTGTCAATTTTGGGTGACCTAAAATCGACCGGCCCCTATTTTTCTCAACCCGAACCCATGAACTTCGTGTCGTGTCATCGTGTCACGATCCGTATTGTCACCCCTACTTTGGATGAAATGGATGAATAATAGCTTATTTTGAGTTTCTTATAGACTAGTTAAAAATTTGTTTGAAACACATAATTGAATATATTTATGAAAAATTATCTAAAAATAGATTAAAAAAACACTAACAAAATTGAAAAAAGAAGGTATGGAAAAGATTAAAAAAAATAAAGAACTAAAATGTTAATAATAAATCAAACCAATATAAAAAATGACTAAATGAAAAAATAAAAATCTTATTTTGAAGATAATATTTTAATAAAAATTATTTTTTAAGTTAATATGACTTATTTATAACAAAATGTCTAAAACAAATTATAAGAACATATAAAAATTTACAAAATATGAAATATATATTTTTAAAATGGGAGATGTTATGGTAGAACCTTTCCCAAAGTTCCTACCGGTAGAACTCTTTTTGAACGTTAGATTTAATCGAACAATTGATATATATTTTGTAGAGTTATTATATAAATTTTTATTCTTACTGCATATTTTACCCAAAAGGTTTAATGTTTTAGTCAATATTTTTTTAGTAAGTGGAGAATTTTTTGGAATGCATGACAAAAAATACCCCACCAATAGGTTATATTTTTAACTTTCAGATTTAATCAAATTCCATTAAATTATAATATTTTGTTTAATATAATATTACTATGATTTAATATGAACGGTAATAAAATTGAACCGAAATTTTCTGACAACTAAAATTTATATGGTAGGGAATTTTTTCATAGTTTACTACATAGTTCTTCTTAGTTATAAAAACTCGAGGACATTTGCAACATTTTAGTTGAAATTTTAGGGGCATTTTTGAATTTTATTCAAAATTATAATGCAACATCAATTGTTGCGTGAAGTCCAAGGAAAAGAAATCCACATGACGACTCAAACATTCAATAATTCATGTTGGAACAAATGAGCTAGTAATAATTTCATTTTATTCAGTAAAACCTAGTTATGCCATTTCCTTTCATTTATTTTGCATTGAATGATATAATCAAGTGGACATTAAAAAGGAAAAAAAAAGTGGATATAAAAGAAAAATCAAGTGGACAATAATTTTACAAAACTCGGAATGAGGAAAAATCAAGTGGACAATAATTTTACAAAACGCCAAACGAAGCCGTGAGAGAGAGAGACAGGTCCTTCTGAAGGACGACTAACATATCTAGCTACATGAGAAATTACTTCTTCAAGATTTCCACCCAAAAAAAAAAAACAAAGAAAAAGAAGGCCGGGGTACATATTGAAATACTAACTAAAATTTGACTAAAACTGACTTGAGTTTTGAAAATATATATTTGATTAAAACGAATTGTTTGGAGTTAAAAAGTGAATAAAACTTGATCTGTGTTTGGAAAAAATGACAAGATGAACATTGTTTTGTTACTCTCTTCATTTTATGTAATTAAAAAAAATCTCATTTCGGTTTGATATAATAAAATTAGACTTTTAAAGTTCGAGTTTTTTAAAAATGAAAAAGAGATATTTGAATATGTGAACACTGAAATTGATTTCCTTTCAAAGAAAAAGACAGGATAATAGAAAACTTTTGTCCAGTATTAATGCCCCAGACAACCCCTAAGCTAATTAATAGCTATAAATTTGCACATTCTCAACCGAATTTCAGCGACAGCCCTTTCTTTCTTTGTTCCTCCATTATTTGTGGATTTTGGGCTGCTTCTTTAATCCTAGCTAGCCACTTTGGGAAAGGGAAATCTTTGCTGAAACTTGTCCACACAAACTGAAACTCCGTGAAGAAGTACCTTTAGTGGTATGAATTCTCTTATGTACTCGGACTGTCGTTTCTATAGTTACTCAAATTTACTCTTTTATACTCCTAATTTTTTTCCCTTCTTTTGTTTGTTTTTTTTTTTTTAATATATTTTTTTATATACTTTTCATTGCCTATTTGGTCTATTACTGCATAAAAGAGAGGTGTTTATATATATATATATCATTATTTAGGTGGGAGGCAAAAGAGAATTGGGTAGAAGTTCTTAGATTCGATATTTTAAAGTGTTTTCGTTTCTTTTTCAATAAATAGGAGATATAGTTCTTATGCCATAAAAAAATGAGTGAAACTAGAGCATGATCAGCTATTTCCTGAATTTGGTTTAGCACTGATCACTGGAATGCATATGATCTATGTTTATGTCTCAGCTGTTTTGGAGAAAATCAAAGCATATTAAATTTGGTTACTTCACTTTTCGTGTTAAAATTTCAAAATTTGTTTGGTTTCTCCTATATATTGGGGGGAAAAAAGAAAGAAAGAAAGATAGATGGTGTTTGTTGCTAAACTAAAATTGTGCGGGTACTTACCAAGAATTCTTATTTTCAACTAGATATTCTCATCAATAATTCTGCAGACTTTCTGTATTTTGACACTTTTTGGCAGAATATCCAAAATTTTCTATGTGAGTTTCAATAAATATCGAAAAGCGTCATGCCATATAATTAAATTTATTTTTGAATGCGGTCAAATTCATATATACATACATATTTATTTATTTATTTTTCCTACAATCTTAAATGCTTTTTTTTTTTTTTGTGAAGTTGGGGATTTTAATTTTATTCCATACTTAAAATATCAGCTCTTACAAAGGGTCCCAAGAATTTGGGCTAAACATCAAGCCAGATACAAGAACTAGAAGAAGAAAGAGCCAATCTTAAATGCTTTCACGTGATATAAGTAGACAAAATACTCATTCTTAAGATCAAAATAGACATTTGCATCTCCTAAAAGCCTTTTGTTTTGATATTCTTTCCTCTTGCATGAAACTATGGATTTATGGTATTGAATTAGATGTCAATATAGCCTTTTAAATTATTTTTCTTAATTTTCAAATACATGCTTCTCACTTATTATACAAATAATCACTTCTAAATACTAATCATATACTTAGTGGTTTGATATATATATATATATATATATATATGATAAAAAAGGGATAGTGGTTTGACTGATAATTAGCTAATTTATGTGTTATATTTAGGGTTGCTCAGTTAGTCCCTAAACTTTTAATATTATACAACTTTATTCCTAAATTTTTTTCGAAGCTTAAAAGTAACTAAACTATTAAAATATTACTATAACAGTCTTTCCGGTTAATTTTTAAATGGTATTTATTAGTAATTTATCAAAAAAGTGATGTTAATTAATTAACCGATTCCGTCTAAAAATTAATGAAAATTAACAAATATTATTGGATAGTTCTGCATCTGATCCAAGAATCTCTTGAAGCTCATTCTCCATTTCGGTAACTACTTGTTGTTTTCTTTTGTTTTTGTTTTTGTTTTTGTTTTTGTTTGGGATCTGTAAGTCCGAGTCTCCCAAAGTAAGCAGAGAGAGATAATAAAGTGTGATGGAAGAGAAAATGGTCCAAGTAAAATAAGTAAAAGGGCAACATTTGAAGAAATACATAAAATAGAGGATGGCAAAAGATTTTGAGCACGTGAAGCAATAGAGAAAACTTATTCTAGTGTGGCATATTAGACAACATTACTCTACTACAAAAGATTTATAATAGATAAAACCTCTCAAAACCCAGAACACCAAAAAAACCCCAAAAATTGCGAAAACAATTACCTTTCTTGACTAGCAGTATCTCAAATCTGAGCCATGATGAGTAAAGGAGTCGAGGTCCAAAGCTAGAGAAAGAGAGAGAGTGGGACAGGAATAAAGCGAGAGGAGGAGCTGAAGATGAAGAAACAGAAAGAAAGAGAAACAAAGAGAGTGAGAGAGAAAGAGAGAGGGTGGTAACAGGAACAGAGCGAAACGAAATTTTGCAGAACGAAGAGAGTGAGGAAATTTTCAGAGAGTGAGAGAAACGGAAGAGATATGGCGGAAAGAAAAAGAAAGTGAGAGAGAAAGAGATATGGCGGAAAGAAAAAGAAAGTGAGAGAGAAAGAGATATGGAAAGTGAGAGAGAAAGAGAAATGGCGGAAAGAAAAAGAAAGTGAGAGAGAAAGAGATATGGAAGTATAGCAACGGTGAAGAGAAAATTTCAGAAAATCCAAAACCGAGAATCGGTGAGAGAGAGAGAGAAATAGAGGAAATTAAGAAAGATCGATAAAAGAGAGGGATTACGGTCCACAGTGTAGTTACAATAACGAAACCAAGATAAATATCAGTTTAATTTTAATTAAATTATATTTTTATTAGATTTTTATTTATTTTTTTAAATCAATAAAAAATTATAAATAACTTTTAAAAAATTAACCAATTCTAACTTAAAAATTTAAATTCTAATTAACTATCCGAATAGATGAAAACTAAACTAAAAAATAGGAATTAAAAATTTCAAGAAATCAAATAAATCAATCATACAGTGCCAGCTGTCATCCTAAACAACCAAATAAGAAAGTATGAAAAATGCACATCGGTACTTTTTATCTATTCATTATCAAGAAGAGGCGATACATGATACTATTTGTTTTGGATGAAAACAGTATTTCTTGTTTTTTTTTTTTTTTTTTTTTTTTGTACTTCAATTCCTTTATTTTTTTCATTTTGATCCCTTTTAAACAAGTTTTTCTTTTTTTAGTCTTTCATTTCTTTTTTTTTTCATTTTCGGACTAAAATTTATCCATTTTTCATTTTAGCCACTTATGTAGGGTTTTTTTTTTCCCCATTTTAGTCCTTTTATTTTTTTGGTTTTTTTATTATTTTTTGAATTTTTTCTTTTACACTTTTTCTATTAATATGCTTTGTTTGTCTATCTCTTCTATATCTATAGCTATATATAGAAAGAAAAAAAAATACCGTTGAAGCTTTTTTTTTTTTTTTAACAATTTAGTCATTTTTTGTATTGATCAATTTTTTTTTAATTTTAGTCTTTTTATTTTTTTTATTTTATTTTTATGTCTCTACTTTTCTTTTCTTTTCAGGTCCTTTGTTATTTTTTCTTTTTAAATTTTTTGGGTACTTTTTTAATTTATTATTTTAATTTTTTCCTATATATAAAAATTTTCTCACATATGTCCAGTATGCACGTAGCACATAGAAAGTTGAAAAAAAGCTACCGTAGTTGTCCAAAACGAAAACCTTTTTTTTAGTCCTTCAGTTTTCTCTTTTTTTTTTTCGGCACATTTTTTATTTTTTCATTTGAGTCCTTTTTTTGTTTTCTTTTTTTCTGTTGGCCCAATTTTTTGTTTTTTCATTTCAGTCATTTTATCATTTTCATCTTTTTCATGTCTCTCTTTTTTTTTTTTTTTTTTAAGTTTTAGGAACTTTGTTAATTTTTTTTGGTTTGTTTCTTATGTCTATTTTGTATGTATATGTTTTTTCTTATTTAGATAATTTTTTTCAAATATGTCTAATCATGTGTATCTTACATGCCTTTAAACTAATATAATGTATAGATTTTCTTCAAGCCAAAAAAAATTAATAATAATAATTATTATCATCATCATTTTCTCTGTAGTTGGAAAAGGGGAAATCTTTTGTCATCACTAGTAACTGCGCACTAGTCAATCGGAGTATTGAACTTGTCCACACAAACAGCGTTGAAGAAATTAAAGTGGTATGAATTTTCATGTTGGCTACTTTTCTAGTTTCTCAAATTATTACTCTTTTTTTTATTCCTACTTCCCCCACCCCCCCTCATGGAACCATGGTATCACGTATTTGGTTTAGTTCTAATGGAATATGTTCATTTTACACACGCATATAAAATTAATGGTGCAACAGAACAACTAATATCAGAAAATTCTCAGCTAAGTTGGAATTCACTAGCAACCCTTTTCCACTCTAAACTCCACATCCGTATTATGAATAAAAAACAAAAATTATAAATGTCAGAAACTAAAATAAACAATAACCATCCATAAGAGAAATTACCTGGACAACCAACTGATGTAATCAAGCATAACAATAAGACATCATAGGAAACAGCTGAAATCATGCCTTTAAAAACTAGATTCTAAAATAGACCTTATTATAAAAACCTTTCTTGTAAAACATGGTAAAAATCAAGAAAGGGAAAAAAGAGTGTATAGTGCTTGTCTTGCAATCAAACAACAGAAACAAACACCAGCTAAAGATACATCCCAACCTAAAAACAATAATAAGGTAAAAGAACCATATTTCTCCTAACCAAAAGAAAACGTAAAAGCCAAAGTCTCCGTCCACAATTATGGAAAAAACAAAATTTAGGTGGAAATTTTCTTCAAAGAACTTCAAGAATCAAACTCATATTGCTCTACATAAAACATAATGTATTAATGCATGATTATCATACCTCTTAAAAAAACAAAAATTGCATTTCTGACGGAGCTTTCCTTTAAAATTGCACCAAAACTAACCGAAATTCTTTGATATTCTCCGCCCACTGAATTGATGTGTGTGCGAACACATTTTTAATGTCATTTCATTTAAACCGGTAGTCACCTTTTCCTTCAAACAACGAGATCATTAAAAATTATTAATTGCTGAAGATGACCAATTAATTATTCTATCAAATTTCCCAAAAGCCATCAACTTTGTCTCTTGTGATCTGAGTCTAAATAGCACATTAAGGGGTCTATTTGTAGCAGTAGTTAGAAGTCCTAACTAAGATAATTTTTATGAATGGCCCGTGAATTATGCACATTGTCTCATGTTAGACTTTGACTTTCGATTTTAAACGTCACATTCTCCTGAACTTGTATATTGTTACATTTCAATCTTCAGTAAAAAGTTAGACAAAATTAAATATATTTTGATTACATGAGCTTTATTTATAAATAAAGTCATAACTAAATATTTTTGAAGAGAAATTTTATCTCATCAGAGATGTTTTAAAAGTAAATTGTACTATTATTAAAAAAAAAAACCTATAGTATTATCATAGATATTTTGGATGTATAATTTCTCTTTAAAAAAATGTTTATTCAGTTTTTAACATAATACTAAAATATTGACCATTTTCGTGACAATAGAAATGTTTGAGGTAGTATGACATGTAAAATTAAAAGTCAGGGACTAATATAAGATTGATGTATAATTCATGGGTGGGTCATTTGTGAAACTAATCCTTATATCTTAATTTCTATTTTGAAAATCTAATCACAAAGTTTTAGTTTTAAATGAATAATACAAATAGGATCATTATCTATTTAAAACACTCATTATTAATCTGATATATTTTTCAGAATCAATTCTCATCTTTTCAGATAATAAATTCATGAGCCAAAAATATCATACAAATCCGTGTCTATATGGTTGCAACATATAGTACGAACCAGTCAACCGAACGTGCCCAACTAGTAGACTGGACAAGGCCTAACTGCACATATCAATGTTATCGTTCGACACAGTTTTAATTGATAAACAACTCGATATCAAAGAGAGTTTATGAGCTAGCTAGTAAAGGGATCTGTTGGACGTATATAATCAAGCTCTAATAATTTACAGCCAAATCAACTCCAAGTTAATTTTCTACTTAATTATGAACTTCGGTGTTACCCCACTGAAAACCCAAACTGCGCTCTTGCCTACACACCATCATTTACAAAAGATCTAAATATCTTTTCATCCACGATACATTATCTATATAATATCCCTATAGATTGTCTATAAACGACTTAAGGTCAAGTTCCATTTTACCTTCTCGATTTCTTTATCTTAAAGTTCAACCATTTCACAGTTAAAATAGCCCTACTTATAAAACCTTATAATTAATTAGAATAACATTCAGTCAACAAATGACCAAATGATCGAGATCTCTTATTCTTTCTAACACCTCAATGATATCTTTAAGAGGATAATAGTAACGCTTCTTAAGAGAGCTACGGATTCCACATCTATGAACCACGCTTTATTATTAATAAGTTATTACTACAACACACAAGTATACTAACCTGCAGCCATTGTGCCGTCACACAAGTATACTCTGAACCACTAGAGCATGACAAATTAAACGGGTCGAAGACCAAATGGAAGAAGGCAAATAATTCCAACAAAATTGACCCTTAGCTGTGAGAAATCGACGTTGGAGGAAATGTGTTCATATATTGCTTTTGGTTAAGAAATCTCAAGTGAAGGTTCTTGGTATTACTTCATCGACCATATTTAAACTTATTATTCCCAAATCTCCCTTGTTAATTTTAAAGTTTGTTTTCTCCGGGGAACCATAACAAGTTTTCACTCCGAAACCGATCCCGTCCAAAGGAAATTCTGAATACAAGAATCGAGCTCCTTATAATTGAAGATTTCCGGCCATTTATTGACAGTAAAAGATGGAGAAAATGATGTAGAGATAATAGATTTGATGACTTCTAACCTACCAACCATTGAAAGAGTTGTACCTTCCAATGGGTAAATTATAACTTGATTTTGTAATCCTCTATAAAAAGCATTCGTTTGCCTTTGAAAATAGGAACCTCCAGATAGAGAAAAGGAATGTGACATCTATTCATACCACTGAATTCTAATGTCACACACACCAACACGAAAAAAAAAAAAATATATATATATATATATATATAAGATATGTCGGGATTGACTACCTATCCAAAGGGATTCCTATAAGTAGGGACAGAGCTAGATTTGGAGCTCAATGGGGGTACAATTAAAGATAAAAATTTAATTACAAACTAATAGCATGAAAACCAAGTAAAAGTCACGATCTGTTCCATGGAAACCCCCCCCCCCCCCCACCAAAAAAAATCATAATTGGGCTTGCTGAATATGAGACCAGATCGCTGACGCGGGGGGGGGGGGGGGGGGGGGGGGGGGCATGATGCGAAGACCCAGATGGAGGTGGGGCTGAGAGCTCGCCAGTGTTGGGGGGCCAACACCCAAATCGCGGGCACCGGAAACCTAGATGGGGGGACCCAAAACTCGCCGGCACCGGGGGAGTGCAGGGACCAAATCTAATTTGGATAAGAGAAATTATCTATTTGACCTAGAAAAAGCGTGCAACATGCTTCTCACGTAACCAATCTATTAGTATTTTGATATAAAGGATTGAAATTGCCAAGAAATAAGAGTTTAGGGTTATATCAGTAAAATAAAGAAGAAGAAAAGAATAGGGATCAAACCGTCACCGAGTTCATAGACTATTTAAGTCAATTACTAAAAATAAAAACTAAAATTTAAATTATTCACCTTTTATAGCATATATTCTTGCTTTTATCCAAAAAGTATATCTTACATTTTGAAATCATGTATTTTTATGTCATTCTATTGTATACTTCAAAGATGGTATTTGGGTGCTATAATTTCTTTTCTTCTTTTTTTTTTATCTGCCTAAATTGGTAACAATTTGCTTAATACATATGTGTGTATTGGGCTCGTTAACTTAATCTTTTTTTATTATTATTATTTTGATTGCTTAGAGAATATCATATAATCAACACAATGGCAGAGGTTAGAGGAGATCATACTACAATTGAAGTTGATGCTCTGGCAAATGGATTGGAGAATAAGATGAGATCTACAAACTTGAACATCTCACCTAGATGCTGCATCTTCAAAGTCCCAAACATATTGAGAAGGCACAATCCGAAAGCTTATGCACCCAACGGATTTTCCATAGGACCCTATCATTATGGAAAGAAACACCTCAAGGCCACACAAAAAATCAAACTCAAGTATTTGCACGATCTCATCTCCAGTTTTGAAGATCCGAAGGCGAAGTTAAGGACTCTCATTGAAGCCATTAGCAAGGTTCAGCAAGAGGCTCGCGATTGTTACCCCGATCCTATTGATCATATCAGTAAGGATGAGTTTATAAACATTTTGGTGCTTGATGGTTGCTTTCTCATCGAGCTATTCCGCAAGAATGCAGATGACAAGCTTCAAAAAAACGATGACCCTGTATTTAAGATGAGTTGCATGCGCCAATTTTTATGCCATGACTTGATATTGCTTGAGAACCAAATCCCTTGGATGGTACTGGAGATTTTGTCTGCGATTACCAGGAAGCCCGATGACCAGACAACTTCTAACCTAAGTTCATTGGTCCTATTTTACTGCTATACTGTAAGCATCACTATCTCGAACTTTCCTTCCGACATTGACGCAGTTTGTGAACCATTTCTTTCAAGGGAACATGGGAGCAAGCATATTCTTGATCTCTTGAGGAACTCCATGGTGTTATCTAGTATTACAGAAGTAAAAGATGGTGATGAATGGAAACCCATGCCTTCAGCTACAAGACTGAGGGAGGCTGGAATCAAGTTCAAGGAGGGTACATCAACATCCATCCTCGATATTAAATTTGATCTCGGTGTCCTTGAAATTCCGTCACTAACCGTTCAGTAAACCACCGAAACTCTGTTTCGAAACCTCATCTGCTTCGAGCAGTGTCTTCCGAATTGCGCTCATACAGTTACTTCTTACGCCGTACTACTAGACAACCTCATTAACACTACCGATGACATGGAGATACTTTGCAAAAAGGGGATCATTAGAAACTGGTTGAATATTGATGATGCTACAGGATTCTTTAACCAACTCTACGACGACACTTTTGTACAACAATTTTACTATATATGCAGATCTCGCTGCAAAAGTGAATGAATATCGCCGACGCAGTTGGCCAAGACATCGAGCAGAGTTCATACGTAAGTATTACAAGAGGCCATGGGCACTTGTTTCAGTCATTGCTGCTACGATCCTCCTGGTTCTCACCTTCCTCCAAACCGTGTTTACCATAATTAAGTAGCATCTCAGCTTTCAAGCCTATATTCAGCAGCATGTACCATGTGCTCTATATGTGGAGTTTTATTGCAACTGTTTTCCCTTCGATTTTTCATTTTTTATTTTATATATTATTATACTGTTGGACGTAAATCATGATATTTACTCTCGGTCAATTAATGTGCTTAATATTTTTCATATGTTGTATCTGGCTAGATATACTTCCGCTCTCCGTCATAGAAGTGCCTATGTATAGCTAGATATAGGTCGAACGAATTTGAGGTTGAACTTCGCGTAACATGAAATCACCGTAAAGCTATCTCCTCTCTCTTTCTATCTCTCTCCTATAGTCTTTTATAGGGTTCTTGAGTTATGGATTTTAGTGGTTGTTCGGGTTTACACCTTTGTAATAACCACTCATACCGTGAGTAATCGAGAATGTGATGATCATGTTCATGGTGGATCATGCTTTGGAGGACGTAAATCGTGTTCATGATTATAGAGTATCATGAGTCTACGCTTAACGAATCCTAAAAAGGTGTAGATCTTGGATCAGAATTACAATTGTTAGAGACGTTGTCGCCCGTGTACCGGATTTTGTTTTCCCCTTCAATTAGGATTTGTTATTTCTAAAGAATGCAACTGTCGTCTGTTTACTGATATTATAGACTTGTAGTGATCTCTTATGTGTTTCTGCAGATGATGCTTTGATTAAGGTATTGAAGTAAGACCATAGAGAAAAGAGAATAAAGATAAAAGAATAGAAGGAACTACTAGAGAAGTAGAAATGGATCCAAAGAAAGAAAAATAAAAGGAAAAGAGAATAATAAGAATTCAAGAAAAAGAATATTATCAATAAATAAATAAAGAAACCCGTAAAATCAATATTTTTTTTAACCAATCAACTCTGAAAATAAACATAGCATCATGTGTCCTATTTATAGGTTCCAAATCTTTAAGCAGTTCTAGTCTAAAATCCTACAGATTCTAATTGCTCTTATTTATACGATTCAAAAGATAAAAACAATCGTAAACAAATCCTATAGATAAATATAACTACAAATTCATAAGATAAAACAAAATTAGTATCCTAATCCTATTCTACATCATTCTTCCTGATTTTGAAGAGTTTGATTCTGGCAAGTGAATTAAAACTTTGAAAAATCATGAAGCAACAATCTGAAAGTGCAAGTACATCTTCAACCATAATGCTTTATTCTTGAAGAGAAAAGTTCTTTCCTTTTTAGCCGTGTTTAACGGTTTTTTTTTTTCCTTATATGATTATGAGGCTTATGACTCTTATTTATATTTAAAAAAGAAAATAAAAGCTCTTTCATATTTCGATTTTGGGACCTCTTAGTCAAACTCTCTCCTTTCTACCTATTGAGCTTGTCCAAGCGGGAAACAAACTAAAGATTTTATATATCTATAACTTGTGGAGTAAAAAATTTAACCGTTACAGTTTAGTTTGTTTGATTTTATTTTATTTTATTTTATTTTATTTTTTGAGATAAACTGGAACCGTTGAAGTTGTTCATTTGTTAATGTCATTTTTTTTTCCATTATGTCGTTTTCCAATATCTTCTAGCTGGTAATGTGGTAATTATCGGTTTGATGTTGTTTTTCAATCTGTCGTTGTCGTCGTACAGTGGTTCTATCTCACTATTTATTTTGACACATCTATAACTATATTATATAACTATATTATAAGTGTGAAGATCCGTAAAAAAATTATTCAAAAACTTGGATTAGTTATTTTGTCCTTTTGTGATGATGTATTTCCTTTAAAAAAAAAACAAAAAACAAAACAAAACAAAACAGAACAAAACTTTTTCTTGATTTCTCTCTCTCTCTTTTTTTTTTATTTAATAACTTTTTTAAATGCCTTTTTTATTATCTTATTTTTACCTTAAAATATCATTGAATATTTTTGAATATTTATCTTTATAAAATAGAAATTCAATAATTTTAGTATATATACCCTTCATGATTCGAACGTGATTTTAACTAGTATAGAATAAATACTTGTTAAATCTCAATCTTTACATGTCAAATATGTGAATATTTGGAATTGGAAACCCTTTTCTTTTGTTCTGGAGAGCAGCTCTGGGCTACCAACTTTTGGTTTTTGACAGGGTAGGAGAAGTGTGGTTAGGAAATTGGAGTAAGCCACAAGAAAATCCGTCGATTTTAATTTTGAACTCTGAACTACGGATTTGGCTTCCTTATATGTATTCCTTCAAAAATATCACTCTACACCGATCAGCTAATTAATATGATATTTTAACAGTCAAGTTGTTGTGTCATATGAAATCAGAAAAGATAGACATGCCTAAGGGGATAAAAACATTGAACCTCCTAAATAAGTCAAATTCTTTGACTTTTTAAAATGTCTCAAAACGGGTCGTATTTATTATAAGTTAGATCAAATTAAACATTGTCTCTTCTCGACCAATAAAAATCTCAATAAAAAAGTGACAGATTAAAGAAGTTATGACTTTTTCCGTTAAGATTTTATCAGTCTAATGGATAAAAAGGCTAAATTTTAGACTATTCAATATACCAGAAGCTTGTTCTGAAAGTTTTAAAAATCAAGAACTAAAAATTATGATTTTACTAATAATTCAGGGACTAAAAAATTTAACCATCAAAAGTTATATCCAATAAACCGAATCTCCAATAAGTACTGATGTCAAATTAAGCCACTGAGTGTGATAGTCTAGCAGTAATGAATATTATCATGATGGGTCAGTGGTCAAAGATTTGAGTACTGGATATGTCTTTTTGAGGTCGTAAAGACTTATTTTCTGTCAACCTAGTGTTCGATGGAGTGCCTGACGTCCCTATGTATCCTTACTATTAACACATTCAGCGGGATTAGGGTGAAACGCTCCTCGTCAAGGGATAGAGTTTACCCATAGGACTTTCAACGAACAATCTTATCAGCGTTTAGAGAATTGCTTTAATAATGCAGGAAAATACAGTAACGTTGATCGCTGACTTCACAGATTTTTTCTTGAGCACAAAAAAAAAAATGAAAAAAAAAAGACGTCAAACTAAAGATACAAACATACTTATAAAAAAATAAAAACAAATAAAAATTGTCGTGATGGCTTAAGGCTAATTGCAATTTGCAAATAGTCAATAATTTATTTCACTTCAAACATAAATTAACACGCCAACATGTATAGTACGCAGTTTAATAAAAGACAAAACTTTTGTTGGGCAAGTCTTTTATTTATTTCTTTCTTTCTTTTTTTTCGCTAGAAGGCCAAGTGGGAATTTTGCAATAATAAACAGTTAAAAGAATGAAATTGGTTTTGTAGGGGAGCTAGGAAGATGAATTAAGCTAGCTGGCTTTGAATGGAATACAAGAAGACTTTGATCATTGTCAATAACAGAGCCAAAAGTTCTTTTAGTTACTTGAAGGTTATTTACATTTTTATACCTTATATTTTATTTTTATTCAAAAAAATATATAATGCGTTTTGAAACTTTACATTTAATATAATCAAATTATGTTCAATATAGAGACCCATACCTTTTCCAGATCAACATTTAATTTTGACTTAAAAATACCAAAATACCAATAAAAAGGAAAATTTTAATTCTGATTATTCACCTTTTATACCGTATCTTTTGCTTTTATCCAAAAAAGTATGTCTCATATTTTAAAATCATGTATCATTATATAATCCTATTTTATTTAATACCCAAATTTATTTTCTTAAAAAAAACCCAAATTTATATATTTTCTGAATCGACTCTTTATTTGATTCTTAAAATGTTCAAAAATACCTTTCAATTTAAATTTCTTCATTTATTTTTTAATTTTAATTTTGAGAGTATTACAGCATTTTTGTTTTGGGAAATGAGACATACATTTAGTAAAGATATATTTCATATTTTTCAAACTTAAAATAGGAATAGAAAAATATGTCACTCGTATAATAAAAAAACAGGAACATGATATATGATACTTTTTTAAAATATTATAAGAATAATATATGTCTAACTAAAAACGAGTTCGGTTCGGTTTTGGACTTTTTTTGTTTTGTTTTGTTTTTTTTAATGCTTCTTACATTGAATTAGACTGACACTCTAAAACCAACGATATTGGTCCAGCCCGAGGTTTGTAACGTTTTCCTGAATGATCCTAATTTTTTATAAAGAGAAAATTACTTAAAAAACCACCACATTTTTTTTATCTATTAATCAACATGACACAAATTCTTATTCTTAACAAATATGACACATATTTTCTTTAGGATTAATTTCATTAATAGCACCTGTAGAAATTTTATTATTAAAAATAGTATTACTTTTTTTTCCTTTCATTACTAGCACTTAATGTGGGACCCAACAGCATTTAATGTATATCAAATTACGGGTTTACCCTCATCTCCTACAAGTTCAAATATCCTTCTCCCTCGCATGGCCCAAAATCTTTTTTCAAACCAACATCTACAATGTTTTAGAGAGAGAAAACTAAAATCTAGATAGAGAAAGAGTTGCCACCCACCAGAATCTTATTTTTTTCACTTTTCCACCTAGCCCCCCACCCATTTTGAAACCCAAATCTTCATATAATAGAAAGAAACTTTCATCTAAAGAGAGAAGCTTTCATTTATAGAGAAAAAACTGAAATCTAGAGAGAGAAAGAGTTGTCACCCACCGAAATCTTATTTTTTTTTTTCACTTTTCCACCTAGCCCCCCATCAATTTTGAAACCCAAATATTCATATAATAGAGAGAAACTTCCACCTAAAGAGAGAAATTTCCATTTAGAGAGAGAAACATCCATCGAAAGTTTTTTTTTTAATCTAATATTTTTTGTCATTTTTGAGTAAAGGTCATTCCTGTACCCGATCATAATAGTTATGAGCTATGTTTAAAAAATTTTTTTAAAAAAAAATCTAACATTTTTAGTTATTTTTTAGTACAGGTCAGAACAGTTATGACCAACAGTGTGGTCATAACGGTTATGACTGGGTGGTCATAATGATTATGACCGGGTATTCATAACAGTGTGGTCATAATGGTTAGACCGGGTGGTCATAATGGTTATGACCACACTGTTATGACTACCCGGTCATAACCATTATGACCACCCGGTCATAACCGTTATGACCACACTGTTATGACTACCTGGTCATAATGATTATGACCACCCGGTCATAACCGTTATGACCACACTGTTATAACTATCCGGTCATAACCGTTATGACCACTCGGTCATAACCGTTATGACCACACTGTTGGTCATAACTGTTATGACCTGCACTAAAAAATGATCAAAAATGCTAGATTTTTTTTAAAAAAAATTTTTAAACATAGGTCATAATTATTATGACCGGGTACATGAATGACCTTTACTCAAAAATGACAAAAAATGTTAGATTAAAAAAAAACTTTCGATGGAAGTTTCTCTCTCTAAATGGAAGTTTCTCTTTTTAGATGAAAGTTTTTCTCTATTATATGAAGATTTGAGTTTCAAAATGGGTGGGGGGCTAGGTGGAAAAGTGAAAAAAAAATAAGATTCTTATAGGTGGCAACTTTTTCTCTCTCTAGATTTTAGTTTTTTCTCTCTAAATGGAAGTTTCTCTCTTTAGATGAAAGTTTCTCTCTATTATATAAAGATTTGGGTTTCAAATGGGTGGGGGGCTAGGTGGAAAAGTGAAAAAAAATAAGATTCCGGTGGGTGGCAACTCTTTCTCTCTCTAGATTTCAGTTTTCTCTATCTAAAATACTGTAGATGTTGGTTTGAAAAAAAATTTTGGATCATGCGAGGGAGAAGGATATTTGAGCTTGTAGGAGATGAGGGTATACCCGTAATTTGATATACATTAAATGTTATTGGGTCCCACATTAAGTGCTAGTAATGAAGGGAAAAAAAATAATACTATTTTTAATAATAAAATTTCTTCTGGCACTATTAATGAAATTAACCTTTTTCTTTAACTTTAGTTTAATTTGTGTTACATTAATCTAGTGTTAATTTTTTGTATCATGTTAATACAATAATTTTTAAATTTGTATTATTCATGTGTTTTCCTCTAATTTGGAATTAGAGAACCATTAGTGAACCATCTTAGCCTCTATTTGGTTTAACATTTGTTGAATGCAAATTTAGGTCTTAAAGTCAAAGCACATTGAATTTGGTTAATTCCAATTTTAAAAATTTAAAAGTTGTTTAGGCTCTTACATGAATAGTGATATTTATTAAATAGATAATTACACAAAATATTTGTTTTTAGGATCCGCTTTAAAATATTTCCTTTTTTTAATAAAATTTTTGTAAATGCCTATTTGTAAAGAAAGAAATGCTGAACATATATATTTTCCCTTATTAAGATTTATATTTTTCCTTGTTTGGTTTTTACCAGTGTTGAAACTTAATCTTAATAAACAATTCTTCATTATAATGATTGTTTATTAGTATGATTAAGTGTTTTAGAAACACATTTCTTAAGTATGGCTTAGTTTTTTTTTTTTTTAGAAACTCTCTCTCTCTCTTACTCTGATATAGGTTCTTCATGATAATTATAATGTCATTATGATAATGTCTTTTTTTTTTTTCCCTATTATTATTGATCTTGTTTAATAGCTAGTTTATAAAGTTAAAATGTTGTATGAAATGCTTATTTTTTTATGATAATTATTATATTATTAAGATAATTTTTTTTTTACTTCTTAATGATAATTATATCATTCATTGGAACCTATGATTTTTTAAGGATCATTTATGTCCTTTTTCATTATTAATTTTAATATTAGTCAAGTTTCTAATAATTTATTGCTTCTTTATAACATTTTTAATATTGATTCTCATTTTCCATAATTATTTTCTTTATAACAATTTATAATGAAAGGATAATAATATTTTTATAGATATTGTTTTAAACATTATACTATTATACTAAAGAGGGGGGATTTTACTATTCCTTTTAATGCTTTTTTTTTTTTAACTATAGTAATATACAGTAATACATAATAATTTTTGCTTTAGTAATGTACAGTACTTATATTTTTTCTACAGTGTAATGACTTTTTTGCCCTTTATCATTTATTATTTTTTCCTTCGTTACAGTGTTATGCCGATTTTACCTTTTTTTTTTGTTAATTGGCAATTTTGCCTTTGGGTTTTAGTTACTTTTACTGTTTGATAAAGTGTTGGGACAACTTTATCCTTCTGAAATTATTAATTGATGATTTTACCCTTCATTTGTAGTTGCTTTTTTCCTTTGCTATAGTATTATTCTGGTTTTGTCATTTCTTTTTTTTTTATTTTTATAATTGATGATTTTACCCTTGGACTTTAGTTACTTTTACAGCTTGCGATAATTTTGGGACAACTTTGTCCTTATAAAATTATTTTAGATGATTTCACCCTTTTTTTGTAATTGTTTTTCCTTATAGCTATAATAACTGGACATTGTTACCCTTTTAATGTGCATTTTTTATTTTGTCCATTGAAGATATGTTAAAGTATAATGTTTGTATGTGTATAATCTAACTGAAATTTATTTATTTATTTTGTAAAAAACAATAAAAAAAATTAATAGAATCTATTTTTTATTTTGTTGTTTTTCTTTAATATTTTTTCCCCCTTTTAATATTTTCTTTCCTTTTTTCTATTTTTTTTCCGCTTTCTAAGATTTAAATTTTAAAGTTTAGTTTTTTATTCATCTTTTCTTCGTATTTTTATTATTTTATAATTTTTAATGATTTTTGTTTTCACATTTCCAATTTTCAAAAATTTTTTATTATCTTTTTTCGATTTGTACTTGGTTTTTTTGGCTTTTTCATTTGTTGGGTTTTGTTTTTTTAGATGTTATAGTTAGTTTTTGTGCTTTGCATGTATATAATCTAACTGAAATTTATTTATTTTTTATTTTTTGTAAAAAAACAGTAAATAAAAAAATAATAGAATTTTATAATCTAACTAAAATTTATTTATTTTTTTTTGTAAAAAACAGTAAATAAAAAAATAATAGAATATATTTTTGGTTTTGTTATTTTTCTCCAATCTTTTTTTCCCTATTGAGTTTTTTTTTTCTCCTTTTGGTTTTTTTTTTCTATTTTTATTTTTAATTATCGTGATCATTTTTATTTCTCTATCTTTATCTATGCATCACTAAAGAAAGGTTTTTTTATATTATTATTATTATTATTATTATTATTATTATTAGTTTACATTTTTATAATTGAGAGAGATCCTAAAAAAATTAAAGCCAAAAAAGATGGAGCAAAATATAGTTATGGTCTGCTTTCTTTTGTTTTATTTTTTATTTTTATAAGTTATTTCTATCTTTTTTTCCCCCCTAGATTTATATATTTTGTTTTTTGCTTTTTGATTTATGATAATTTGTTTTCTAACTTACGATAATGATGGTTTGAAATAGGAATGCAAAAAAGAACTATTGAAGATTTTTTTTGTTTATATTTTTGGAAGCTTATTGTAATTATATTATTTATCATAACCAACTGTTATTATTAAATGTTACTTAACTTCTTATTTATTTATCTATATATTTTCCTCTTCCGTGCATTGCACGGGCATTAAACTAGTTTCTACAACTAAAGAAAATTTTAGACAACTTTTAAAAAGACAAATTAGTGATTTAGTCTCTAAAAAATTTATACGTATGTATTTCTAGGTTGAATGTAACCGGGGAGCGAGGGGGAGTATGGGTATGAGAAAGCTTCCTCCTACTCCCGTCCCGCACTTATATGGGGGATTAATCTTAACCTATACTCATATGCTATTCTTCATATTCGTCCCTAATAGGGTGGATACCCACAGAATTTACATCCATAAATAAAAATGTCATCCCTGTCAAAATCAAAAGAAAAAAAAAAAAGAATAAGATTCTATCAATAGTTCGGGGACCAAAAAAGAAAAGAAAAAAAAAACCATTAAAGGTTATATTCAATAAACTGAATGTCCAATAACTTACGTCAAACTAAAGACACGAGCATACGTCATGGCTTACAGCTAATGCAACTTGCAAATAGTCAATAATTAATTTCGTTAGAATAGTCAATAATTATTTTCACGTCAAATATAAATAAACGAAACATGTTTAGTACGTAATGTAATAAAAGACAACTTTTGTTGGGCAAGTCTTTTTTTATTTTTTATTTTTTATTTTTTATTTTTTATAGCAACAAGGCCAAGTGGGAATTTTTCAATAAACAGTCAAAAGAATGAGATTGGTTTTAATTTGTAGGGGGAGCTTGGAAGATTATAATTGACCCAAACATTTTTTATTTTTGATAATTGACTCAAACATTTTTTTTTCTTTATATTATTGACCTTAATATTTTTTTAGCAAAAAAAAAAAAAAAATTGGTGCCTTAATTCTACTTTGTGTACAGCGCTCCAAGTTCCACTGTTTCACAACCTGTCCACTTCTGTGTTCGAAATACTTCGTCTCCCTTTATTTATTTAAAATTTTGTTCCCCTTCGATAGAACACGTTCCACATGACTATCATTATTAAATTTCTTACAAAGAGGTAATTTGAGTGCTTATATATGTTACGAGAATTAATTAATCTTCTTATTAATGGCGGAAGACACTAGAGCGTTGTTTAATCATGATTAGTAGCGATTACTGCGTCAATCTTTTTCTTTTCCTTCTCTTTTTCCTTTTTTTTTTTTTTAATTATACATAAACATTTCTACAACTAAAGAAAATTTTAGACAAATTTTAAAAAGGCAAATTACTCATTTAATCTTTAAAATTTCAAGTTGTGCAACGTTCTTACCAAACTATTAAAAACGTTGAGACAATAATATTTTCCGTTAATTTTTGTACATAATCTATTAGTAATTTAGTCAAAAAATGGATGTTAACTAACGGATTGTATAAAAAATTAACAAAAATAACTATTGTAGTAATATTTTTAATAGTTAAGACCATTCCAACCACGGAAAAAAGAACAAAGATCAAAATTGTACAAATTTCAAAGTTTAGTGACTAACCAAGCAATTTACCATTTGTAAAACAAGGACTCCTAAATAGATATTATGTAAATAATCCTTATTTAATACACTTTTCTTGTGATCCATAAAAGAAAATTTTTTTGGCTCGTAACTTTTTTTTTTTTTTTTTGGGCTAAAGAATTGTCTTTTCTCTTGATTTCTTCGAGAATATCACGTAATCAACACAATGGCAAATGCTAGAGGAGATAATCACATTGCAATTGAAGTTGATGCTCTTGCAAATGAATTAAAGAATACAATGAGATCTACAAACTCGACCATGTCACCTCATGCATCTTCAAAGTCCCAAGCATATTGGTGTTACCCTCTACTATAATGGGGAAAAAAAGTATTGCTCAAGAACAATTCTATGCCTTCGGCTACAAGATCGAAGGAAGCTGGAATCAAGTTCAACAAGGGTACATCACCAACACCCATCTTAGATATTGAATTTGAACGCACTAAATGTGTCCTAAAAATTCCACCACTAGCGTTCATGAAGATACAGAGTCTCTGTTTCGAAACCTCATCAGTTCCTGTAGTTACCTGTTACGCCATACTATTAGACAACCTCATTAACACGACAGAAGACATGGAGATACTTTGCACGAGTGGGATCATCGACAACCACTTGAACATCGATGACGCTACGAGAGTCTTCAATCAACTTTACGATGACGCTTTTATCAAAGAATTCTACTATACCCATCTTGTTGCAGACGTAGACGAATATCGCAAACACAATTGGCCAAGATATCGAGCAGTGCTCATGCATGATTACTTCAAACACCCCTGGGCACTTGTTTCGGTAGTTGCAGCCACTATCCTCCTGATTCTTACCTTCTTGCAAACCTTGTTTTCCATCATTAAGTAGCAACTATCTTGCGTATTTTTGTATTTTGCATGTATTTTTGGAGGCCACGTACGGTTTGGGCAGTGTGTGGCTTGCGCCAGCGTTGTGTTGGCGGCGCGGTGGCAATGTAGGGAGGGCGGTGAGGTGGCGTGATGACATGGGGTGGGTAGACGACAAGACCCACGAAGTGTTCTTCCTGTTATTTATTTATTTATTTTTCAAGTGTAATCATGTGTAAATGTCTTACAGTCTTGATGCTTTTTTCAATCTAAACCGTCTAAAAATGATTCAATGACCGAAAATTTCTCCCAAATTAACGGAAAAAGTGATGAGTGTTACCGCATTAATGAGAGACATTAGAAAGTGATACACGTGCTTTGTCACGATAACATTTTCAACAATTTCATTTCACCCATTGTGAAGGACAATAATTCGCTACAACCACGTACAAACAAGAATTGAATATCAATTTCTAGCATTATAAAAGAAATGAGTATAGATATTTCTGCCAAATGGGAATTGAATAGATATTTGGATGAATGGATATGACTAGAGCCTTTTCCCTATTTGATTGGCTGAACAGGGACCAAGGTATTGAATATTATATTACTCACCAAAAAGGTATTGAATATTATAGATATATTGAGAGCATTGTTGTTAACATTTTTCTTAATGTTGTGGCAATGAACAAAACAACGGTGAACGCCACCTTTTCAATCAAACAATTCTAATTATTTTTTATCTTTTTTTTCAAAAACAAATAAAGCTTTATTATATTAAAAAAGAAATTAGTTTCATTATTTATCTATCAAACTCAAATTTTAAAAATTCATAATTTTATTATTTTTAAATAAAATGCGATGATTTAAAAAAATTACACACAATTTTAAAAGTAACTGAACAAAATTTATTTTGATATATTTTTTTTCCAAACACAATTTCAAATTTTATGTTTTTAAACTTCAAACAATTTATTATCAATCAAAATTTTAAAACTCAATTTAATTCTAATCAAAATAATTTCAAACTCTAATTTTAACCGACTAACCAAACAGCCAATAGGGTTTCAAGGAGGAAAATCTGCGTGACAACTCAACCATTGAATAATTTATGTCGGCAAAATAGTAATTTCCATTTTCTTATAGTGATAATTCTGCGTGGAAAAAAGTAATAACGTTGACGGTAATATCACATCACGCAAAACGACGCCGGAAAAATGAGAATATCTACGTGAGAAATTACTTCTTTTTAGATTTTTCCACCACCAAAAAAAAAAAAAAAAAAAAAGGAAAAGAAAAGTAAAGAAAGAAGAATGGGGTACTTTGGTAAATGAACTTGAAGTCAGCTAATGTCTCTCTCTTAAATTATACCTCGTACGGCCAACGATCTCCTAGCAAAATTTCAATGACAACCCTTTCTTTACTCTGATCTAACACTACATATAAATTAAATCAGAAAACTCGTTTTGCACAAGTCAATTTATAAGTCTTCTATATTTTTATTAAATTAATACGGATAGACATAAAACTCCAATATCATTTGTAAAAAAATAAAAAATAAAAAAATAAAAAACAGCCACAGCTACCAACGGCGGACGGCCTTTCCTTTTCTCACTCCGTCTGCTTTTCAAAAAGCAGTACCAAAACCCATATTTTCCAGACTGTCCCTCTCTACAAAAACTCCTTTCTCTCTCTAGAATTGTATGAGCAACAACAAATTTGATCCATTTTTTGGACAAGCAACACATATTATTGGATAGTTCTGCATCTGATCCAAGGATCTCTTGAAGCTCATTCTCCATTTCGGTAACTATTTTTTCTTTTCTTTTGTTTTTGTTTTTGTTTTTGTTTTTTCCTTTCTTCTTTTGGGGATCTGTAAGTCCAAGTCTCCCAAAGTAAGCAGAGAGAGAGAGCGATAATAAAGTGTGATGGAAGAGAAAATGGTCCAAGTAAAATAAGTAAAAGGGTAACATTTGAAGAAATACATAAAATAGAGGATGGCAAAAGGTTTTGAACAGGTGAAGCAGTTGAGAAAAGTTATTCTAGTAGGGCATATCAGCCAAAGCATTACTTTACTACAAAAGATTTATAATACATAAAACCTCTCAGAACCCAGAACACACACAAAAAAAAAAAAAAAAACCCAAAAATTATGAAAACAATTACCTTTCTGGACTAGGAGTGTCTCAAATCTGAGCGCCTTGATGAGTAAAGGAGTCGAGGTCCAAAGTTAGAGAGAAAGAGAGAGAGTGTGGGACAGTAATAGAGCAAGAGGAGGAGCTGGAGATGAAGAAACAGAAAAGAAAAAGAAACAAAGAGAGTGAGAGAGAAAGAGATAGGGTGGTAACAGGAACAAAGCGAAACGAAATTTTCCAGAACGAAGAGAGTGAGGAAATTTTCAGAGAAACGGAAGAGATATGGCGGAAAGAAAAAGAGAGAGAGAGAGAGAGAGATATGGCAGTATAGCAACGCTGAAGAGAGAAATTCAGAAAATCCAAAACCGAGAAACTGTGAGAGAGAGAGAGAGAATACTGTTGAAGCATTTTTCACCCAAAATTTTTTTTTTTCATTTATATCTATAGCTCTATATAGCAAGAAAAAAATAACTGTTGAAGTAATTTTTTTTTTAATAATTTAGTCGTTTTTTGTATTGATTAAATTTTTTTTATTGTAGTCTTTTTATTTTCTTTTTAGGTCCTTTGTTTTTTTTTATTTAAATTTTGCGGGTTTATTTTTTTAACTTATTTTTTTTAATTTTTTTTATGTATAAAACTTTTCTTAAATATATTTAACATGCACGAAGTACATAGAAAGTTGAAAAAAAAGCAAGTGTAATTTTCCAAAGTGAAAACTTTTTTTTAGTCCTTCAGTTTTCTTTTTTTTTTTGGCCCATTTTTTATTTTTCATTTTAGTCTTTTTTTTTGTTTTTTTTTTCTTTCGGCCTAATTTTTTATTTTTATTTTTAAATTTCTGTCCTTTTATCTTTTTGATATTTTTTATGTCTTTTTTTTTTTTTTTAAGTTTTAGGAACTTTGTTGATTTTTTTTTTAATTTCTTGTGTCTATTTTGTATATATATGTTTTTTTTCTATTTAGATAATTTTTTTCAACTATATCTAACATGCACGTAACACAGAAAGTTGAAAAAAAAAGCTACTGTAATTATCCAAAACGAAAACTTTTTTCAGTCCTTTAGTTTTCTTTCTTTTTTTTTTTTTTTTTTTTTCTTTTGGCCCATTTTTTATTTTTTCATTTTAGTCCTTTTTGTTTCTTATTTTTTCTTTCGGCCTAATTTTTTTATTTTTTTATTTATGTCCTTTTATCTTTTTGATATTTTTCATGCTTTTTTTTTTTTTTTTTTTTAAGTTTTAGGAACTTTGTTGATTTTTTTTTTTAAATTTATTGTGTTTATTTTGTATGTATATGTTGTTTTCTATTTAGATAAAATTTTTTAAATATGTCTGATTATATTCATTACACATGCCTTTAAATTAGTATATTGTATAGATTTTCTTCAAGCCAAAAAAAAAAAATAATAATTATTATTAGTTTCTCTTTAGTTGGAAAGGGGAACTAGCTAACCGCGCACTAGTCAATTGGAGTACTGAACTTGTCCACTGAAAACTGCGTTGAAGAAATTATAGAGGTATGGATTCTCATGTTGACTCCTTTTGTAGTTATTCTCAAATTATTACTTTTTTTTTTATTCCTACTTTTTCCCCCGCCCTTTATGGAACCATGGTTTTAGACTTGAGAAACGTCATCACGTATTTGGTATAGCAGTACTAATGGAATATGTTCATTATACAGTCGCATATAAAATTAATGGCGAAGGAGAACAACTAATATCAGAAAATTCTCAATTAAGTTGGAAATTTACTAGCGCAACTCTTTTCCACTCTAAACTCCACATTCGTATTATGAATAAAAAACAAAAATTATATAAATGTCAGAAAATAAAATAAACAATAACCATCCGTCAGACAAACTACCTGAACAACCAACTGATGTAATCAAGCATAATAATCTGACATCATAAGAAATAGCTGAAATCATGTTTTTAAAAACCAGATTTTAAAATAGACATCGTTAAAAACCTTTTTAGTAAAACCCGATGGTAAAAATCAAGAAAGGGAAAAAAGAGCGTATAATGCTTGTCTTGCAATCAAACAACAGAAACAAACACCAATTAAAGATACATGATCCCAAAACAAAAACAATAATAAGGTAAAGGAACCATGTTTCTCCCAACCAAAAAGAAAATGTAAAAGCCAGAGTCTCCGTCCACAACTATGGAAAGAATAAAATTTAGGTGGCGTATCAGAAGATCACAAAATTTTATTTAAAGAACTTCAAGAATCAAACTCATATTGCTATACATAAAACATAATATATTAATGCATGATTATCGTACCTCTTAAAGAACAAAACTGCATTTCTGACACAGCAGAGCTTTCCTTCATAATCGTACCAAAACTAACCGAAATTTTTTGATATTCTCCACCCACTGAATCGTTGTGTGTGTGAACACATTTTTAATGTTATTTCATTTAAAACGGTAGTCACATTTTCCTTCACACAATGAGATCATTAAAAATTATTAATTGCTAAAGATGACCAACTAATTATTCTATCAAATTTCCCAAAAGCCTTCAACTTTGTCTCTTGTGATCTGAGTCCAAATAGCACATTAAGAGGTCTATTTGTAGCAGTAGTTAGAAGTCCTAACTTAGATAATTTTAATAAATGACCCATGAATTATGCACATTGTCTCATGTTAGACCTTGGCTTTTGATTTTAAACATTACATTCTCCTGAACTTTTGTATTATTACATCAACAATCTCTCTTTCAGTATTCAGTAAAAAGTTAGATAAAATTCAATATATTTTGATTACACGAGCTTTATTTATTAATAAAGTCATAACTAAACATTTTAAGAAATCTCATCAAAGATTAATATTGAAATAGGGGCTGTTTTCGTAACAATAGAAATATTTGAGGTAGTATGACATGTAAAATTAAAAGTCAGGGACCAATATAAGATTGATGTTTAATTCATGGGTGGGTCATTTGTGAAAATAATCCTTATATCTTAATTTCTATTTTGAAAATCTTATCACAAAGTTTTAGTTTTAAATAAATAATACAAGTAGGATCATTATCTATTTAAAACACTCATTATTAATCAGATA
This sequence comes from Ficus hispida, assembly GCA_025413025.1. Lineage (NCBI taxonomy): Eukaryota > Viridiplantae > Streptophyta > Magnoliopsida > Rosales > Moraceae > Ficus > Ficus hispida. The sequence continues at coordinate 11,001,434 of CM046364.1, read as the reverse complement.
TATTTTTCAGAATCAATTCTCATCTTTTCAGATAATAAATTCATGAGCCAAAAATATCATACAAATCCCTGTCTATATGGATGCAACATATAGTAGGAACCAGTCAACAAACTTGCCCAACCAGTAGAGTGGACAAGGCCTAATTGCACATATCTCTGTTATCGTTCGACATACAGTTTTAATTGATAAACAGCTCGACATCAAAGAGAGTTTATGAGCTAATAAATGGATCTGTTGGACGTATATAATCAAACTCTAATGATTTACATTCAAATCAACACTTAATTATGAACTCCAGTGTTACTCCACTGAAAACCCAAATTGCACTCTTGCCTACACACCATCATTTACGAAAGATCTAAATATCTTTTTATCCATGATACGTTATCTATATAACAGCCCCATAGGTTGTCCATAAACAACTTAAGATCAAGTTCCACTTTACCTTCTGGATTTCTTTATCTTAAAGTTCAACCATTTCGCAGTTAAAATAGCCCTGCTTACAAATTCTTATAATTACAATAGCATTCGGTCAACAAATGACCAAAAGATCAAGATCTCTTGTGCTTTCCAACACCTCAATGTGATATCTTTAAGAGGATAACATTAACGCTTCTTAAGAGAGCTACAGATTTCACATCTATGAACCACGCTTCATTATTAATAAGTTATTACTACAACACACAAGTATGCTAACCTGCAGCCATTGTGCCGTCACACAAGTATACTCTGAGCCACTAGAGCATGACAAATTAAACGGGTCGAAGACCAAATGGAAGAAGGCAAATAATTCCAACAAAATTGACCCTTAGCTGTGAGAAATCGATGTTGGAGGAAATGTGTTCACATATTGCTTTTGGTTATGAAATCCAAGTGAAGGTTCTTGGTATTACTTCATCGACCATATTTAAACTTATTATTCCCAAATCTCTCTTGTTAATTTTAAAGTTTGTTTTCTCCGGGGAACCACAACAAGTTTTCACTCCGTAACCGATCCCGTCCAAAGGAAATTCTGAATATAAGAATCGAGCTCCTCAATTAAAGATTTCCGGCCATTTATTGACAGTAAAAGATAGAGAAAATGATGTAGAGATAATAGATTTGATGACTTCTAACCTACCAACCATTGAAAGAGCTGTACCTTCCAATGGGTAAATTTTAACTTGATTTTGTAATCCTCTATAAAAAGCATTCGTTTGCCTTTAAAAATAGGAACCTCCAGATAGAGAAAAGGAATGTGGCATCTATTCATACCGTTGAATTCTAATGTCACACACACCAAGACAAATATATATATATATATATATATATATATAAATGTATATAAAAGATATGTCGGGATTGACCACTTGTCCAAAGAGGTTCCTATAAGTAGGGACGAAGCTAGATTTGGAGCTCAATGGGGGCACAACTAAGGATAAAAATTACAAACTAATGACATGAAAATCAAGTAAAATTTCCCACACTTTTCATAATGGAATTTTAATTAAATAAGCAGGACATCACAATTTTTCTCGACGAGTTCTTATTTTTTAATACCTCTGCATAATAGCTTCGTTGCCAATACTCTACTAGAGTATAGTGCATACTCTCCTAGAATATTTTAAAGTTTTAACATGAATGGATGGATGTCTTCGACTCCAGTCGCCAATTGCTTGCCGTTGGTCGCCGTAATATTTTAGTAAAGTATAGTTCATATTCTAGTAGAGTATAGTGTGTGAGTACAGTCTATACTCTAATAGAATATAGTGCATACTCTACTAGAATATTTTAAGTTTTCAACATGGATGACCGAATGTCTTTGACTTCGACCGCCGGTTTTCGGAATACTCTAGTAAAGTATAGTCCATACTCAATATAATGCATACTTTATTAGAATATTTTAAGTTTTTAATATGGATGGCCTGAAGTCTCCAACTCTGACTGCCAGTACTTATTGTCAGAATACTCTAGTAGAGTATAGTCGAGCTTAAAATATAAGTCAAACTTAAAATACAAACAGTAAAATATGTCACTCGTATAATAAAACATAAACATGATATATGCGTACATTTTGTATTCAGACCGAGTGTTTGTATTGTTTTCGTGAATGACCCTAATTGAAATTAGAGAACGGGGTTAGTGAGCCATCTTAGCCTGCATTTGGTTTAGCATTTGTTGGAATGCAAATCTAGGTCTCGAAGTCAAAGCATATTGAATTTGGTTATTTCTAATTTTAAAATTCTAAAATTGTTCAGGCTCTTAATGAATAGTGTTATTTTAAAAAAATCACATAAAATGTCTATTTTTAGGACTCCGTTTTAAATTATATTTGTCTTTTAATAACATTCGTTAATGTTTGCTATTAAAGAAATAAACACTTGTAGTACCCGTTTTGTAGTTTTACTATATTTAACGTATTTTCCCTTATTATGATCAGTTTTTTTTTTTTTTTTTTTATCAGTGTTGTATCTGTATCTTAATGAGTAATTATTCTCATAATTATTACTTGTTAGTATGATTTAGGTTTTTAGAAACATATTTCTTAAGTATGGTTGAGGTTCTTAGAAACTTTTTTTTTTTTTTAATGAATTAGCTTTTTTATGATAATTATAACGGCATTATAATAATGCCATTTTTCTACTATTATTGATCTTATTTTAATAACTAATTTCTAAAGTTTAAATGTTATATGAAAATGGTTATTTTTTTATATGATAATTACTATATCATTAATATATATATATTTACTTCGTTATGATAATTTTAACATTTATTGGAATCCATGATTTTTTTAAGGATTATTAATGTCCTTTTTTTTAATATTCTTTTTAAAATTAGTCAACTTTCATTTACCAGATTTTTAATAATTTATTGTTTCTTTATAACATTTTTAATATTGGTTTTCATTTTTCATATTCATGATTTATGCAATTTTTTCCTTTGTTTTTTTTTTTCATTTCTTTATTTATTTTATCACAATTCATTATGAAAGGGTAATAATATTTTTATAGATATTGTCTTAGACATTTCTACAAATAAAGAAAAATTTAGAAAATTTTTAAAACAGGGACTCCTAAATAGCTATTTCTGTTAATAATCCTTATTTAAAACATTTCTCTTGTGATCCATAAAAGAATTTTGTTGGCTCCTTACTTTTTTTTTTTTTTTGGCTAAAGATATATATTTTCTGTTGATTTCTTAAAGAATATCGCGGAATCAACACAATGGCAAATGCTAGAGGAGATCACATTACAATTGAAGTTGATGCAGTACTGGCAAATGAATTAATGAATATGATGACAACTACAGACTTGAGCATGTCACGTCAGCGCTGCATCTTCAAAGTCCCAAACATATTGAAAAGGCACAATCCAAAAGCTTATGCACCCAATGCCTTTTCCATAGGGCCCTATCATTATGGAAGAAAACACCTCAAGGCCACACAAAAAATCAAACTCAAGTATTTGCACGATCTCATCTTCGGTTTTAAAGATCCAGACGCGGTGTTAGAGACTCTCATTGGAGCCATTAGAGCTGTTCAGCAAGAGGCTCGTGATCATTACGGCGACCCTTTCGACCATATCAGTGCGGATGAGTTCGTAAAAATTTTGGTACTTGACGGTTGCTTTCTCATCCAGCTGTTCCGCAGGAATATATATAAGGAGCTTCAAAAAGATGACGACCCTGTATTCACGGTGAGTTGTATGTCTGAACTTTTAGGCCATGATCTCATATTGCTAGAGAACCAAATTCCTTGGATGGTTCTGGAGCGTTTGTTTGTCATAATTTCCAAGAACCTCGAAGACTCGCCGGAAGACTCGCCGGAAGACTCGCCGGCTAATCCCCTAAGTTTACTGGTCCTATGCTACTGTTATAGAACCGGTACCATTTTTGGGGAATTTGATGCTGTCATGAAACCATTTGTTTCTGGGGAACATGAGAGCAACAAGCATATTCTTGATATGTTGAGGAACTCATTGGTGTTACCTTCTAGCATGGCACATGAAAGAAGTCATGAGATGGAGGCTGGAATATTATTCAAGTTGAAGATGGGACTAAAATCACTCTTCCGAAAACTGTTCTGCTTGGAGAAATGTCTTCAAAATTGTGCTCCTAATAAGGAAGACGAAACCAAAGGAGGGAAATCCATGCCTTCAGCAACATCACCGAGGGAGGCTGGAATATTATTCAAGTTGAAGACGGGACTAAAATCACTCTTCCAAAAACTGATCTGCTTGGAGAAAAGTCTTCAAAATTGTGCTCCTAATAAGGAAGACAAAAGTGTTGAATGGCAATCCATGCCTTCAGCTACAAGACTGAGGGAGGCTGGAATCAAGTTCAAGAGGGGTACATCATCAAATTCCATCCTTGATATTAAATTTGAAGATGGTGTCCTCGAAATTTCACCACTACAGATTCACGAAGACACGGAATCTCTCTTTCGAAACCTCATCTGCTTGGAGCAGTGTCTTCCGAATTGTGATCCTATAGTTACTTCTTACGCCAGACTATTAGACAACCTCATCAACACTACGGAAGACATGGAGATACTTTGCAAAAGGGGGATCATTGACAACTGGTTGAATATTGATGATGCTACGGAATTCTTCAATCAACTCTATGATGACGCTTTTATTAAAAAGTTATACTATACCCATCTAATTGAAAAAGTGCAGGGATATTGTGGACGCCGTTGGCCAAGATATCGAACAGTGTTAATGCATGAATATTTAAAACACCCGTGGGCATTTTTTTCCATCATTGCAGCCACAATCCTCCTGATTCTTACCTTCGTGCAGACCGTGTTTACCATTATCAAGTAGCATCTCATCTTGAGGCCCATCTTTCAAGCGTTTGCTTAGCAATCTGCGCCATATGTGATCGATGGAGAAATAATGTAAACGTTTTCCTTTGGACTAGTCTATTTTGTATTATATCTTTATATTTCTGTTACATTGTTAGCTGAAAGAATGCTAGTGTCTAGTGTATTTAGTCTATTTGTTGTACTGATCTTTGATGTACGTTGTATTGAGTCAGGGTTTAATAAGTTCGCTTATGATTTGGAGTCGTATATGCAGACGCCTTAGTTTAGGTATTTCTTTTATTTAAATCAACTTTGTCGTTTGATTTGTATTTGGTCTTGAGGTTTATATATTATTTTTTGAAGATTTATTTGTTATTTTGTTAGTTCAATTTTGAAGATTTCCCTTTGAAAATTCTCTCAACCTATGTTGCATGATTTTTAGTATTAATACTTGTCATTTCGCTATAGGTCGTATGTTTTGTGCTTTTCCCATACATAGTATTTTTATGACTAAATTCAAATGTATTAGATGGAAGCTGCTATATAGAATCTAATATTTACTTAAGCCAGCCTCCTTCGGATGATGCTTTGATTACCCTTAACCTATGGATCAATTCATTCACTTTTATAACTAGCTAGGTAGCTATATATACTGAATGGTTTCTGAAGAGAGGTTTACGCTTGAGTGCATATATTGCTCTGCTCTTCGATTTAGAATAAAATCGCTTTTGTTAGCCAAAAGAAAGAAAGGAAAAGGAAAAGGGAAAAAAAAAAAAAAAAAAAAAAACACTAAGGTTGAAATAACTAAATTTTATCAAGGGGAAAGCACCAAAATAACATAAATTTGAACACCAATTTACCAACATAATACAAAAATTTTTGTCATTTCACCAATATGACACAAAATAGTTCTATTCAAATATCAACCTAACAGGTTTTTCTCAAATTGTCACTATTACTTAGAAAATTTGCTATAATAACATTTATAGTATTTTGGATATTCCAGTAGATTATTTTCAATTTTTAATATGGATAACTAGATGTCTTCGGCTCCGGCCGCCGACACTAGTCACCGGTATACATACTTTACTAGAATATTTTGGATATTCAATTACAAAATTTTTAGTTTTCAACATGGATGATTTTAGTCATCAGCATACTCTAGTAGAGTATAATACATACTCTACTATAATATTTTTAGTTTTCAATGTGGATGGTGGGATGTCTTCGGCTCCAACCACCAGTGCCGGTGATACTCTAGTAGAGTATAATGCATACTCTATTAGAATATTTTGGATATTCTACTAGAATAAGTTTTCAACATGAATGACTGGATATCTCCGGCTCTGACCTCTGATGCCGATCTCCGACCCCAACTGCTGGTGCCGGTCGCTGGCATACTCTAGTAAAATGTAATTCATACTCTACTAAAATATTTGGATGTTCTATTGGAATATTTTCAATTTTCAACATGGATATCCAGATATCTACAGCTCCGACTGACAGTACCGGTCATCGACATAATCTGGTATAGTCTATACTCTAGTAGAGTACAGTGCATATGTTACTAGAATATTTTAAGTTCTAAACATAGATGGATGGATGTCTCTAGCTCCAGCTATCGATGCTGGTCGTTGGTCGTTGGAATACTCTAGTATGGTATAGTCCATACTCTACTAGGATATTTTAAGTTTTCAACATAGATTGTCAGATATCTTTGGCCTTTGGCGCCTGTCGCCGGAATATTTTGGTAGAGTGTAGTTCATACTCTAGTAGAGTACACTCTACTAGAATATTTTAAGTTTTCAATATAGATTGTTGGATGTCTCCGTCTTACTCTTGTAGAATATAATACATACTTTACTATAGTATATTACGTACTCTGGTAGAGTATTTTTATTTTATAACATGGATGGCCATATATCTCCGACTCCGACCATCAGCATCGATCGTCAGAATATTCTAATAAAGTATACAGCATGCTTTACTATAATATTTTAAATATTCTACTAGAATATTTTGTAAATTTTATGAGAATAATTTTTTTTGTTTCAACGTTAATGGCCTGACCTCTAATAAAACTAAAATAAAATAAAATAAAATTTTACTTAGATGATTTGTCATAGGCCAACTACTTGAAGTTTCTTTTCTTCTTCTTTTTTTTTGTTGTTTTTTTGATAAAATGACATTTCATTAACAAGCCAAACAATAAACAAAGATAAAACAACGACAACGAAAATATGAGCTACAAAATGGATTCTATATAATATTTATTGGATACTAAAGAATACAATTTGAATTCTACTAGAATGGTCAATGGACTATCAATGGAAGAACAAGAGTAGAAGAAGTTGAGGAAACTCATACTGGGATTCTCTTTTCAACATATAAGTTTGCATGGATCGCAAAAATTCAGAAATCGGTACTTTCTCCAACTTAGACAACTTTTTTCTTTCATTATAATTCATGAAGTCCAAGCTTATTTACAATTGCCGTGTATATATCATATGAAATCATTTAAACTCCTTGTCTTAGGCATCTATGCTGTGGTCATGGACATGCGTCAAAAAAGACAAATTCAAAAAAGTTTTGGTGATGGTGAATCAACTATACAAGAAATATTTCTCATAAATCAAATGTTTATTTAAGATCATTAATTACCACATCATATATATGTATTATTCATCTACATATATATATATATATATCTTATTAACTTTAAAATTTCAGATTTGAAACAGCCATGCTAACTATGTGGGACAACTTCGTTGAGAAGGAATGCAACATGATATCAAATTTGTTGACTAAAAAGCCAATCATTATTGGAACACATGAACTCAAAGTGACATCATTCCATGGTAACATGAAATTATTTTTCTTCTCTTATAATACCATCGTAACTTATGACCTAACATATATTTTTTTTCCCCCTCTTTTTTTCTCAGAACTTTCCATCTCTACAAAGGCTAATAATTCCATCCTGACAAATCCTCATTTCCAAGAGGTTCTTGATCTCAAATCTTGGTAAGCACATTTATTCATCCCACTAATATTACTAATTATAATGCTTAATATTGATTTTTATGCTTATTCTTTCATGCCACTAACTGTTTTAATTTGTTACTTTTTTGCGATTAATAAGGGTGGATGAAAATACGGATAAATTGAATGATATGATAACTAAAATAAGTTACTTAACATCAACACCTAAACTCTCTGCTTCTCCTCCAGATCAATTAGCAACATTAAATAAAATTCAAGACATGTTGTTCATGGTAATTAACTCTCATTGCTTATTTTATTAATCTTTATTATTTGTTTCAAAGGGACTTACATTAAATACTTGAATAGACTAATACATAACTATTTTCTCATTTACAGCAAACCTTTTTCTGGGTCAAGGTTAAAGTCAATGTCAAAATTCTAGATCAACCATTTTGGTACATGTCATGTGACAAATACAACAAGATTTCAAATTCAAATTACAATGAAATCAATGAATGCATTTACTGCAAAAGTGCTCAAGCAAGAGCAACACCAAGGTCAAGTTCTTTTATTTTAGGATTTTTCTTTTTTTTCCTTTCAAATTTAACTTATGCTTCCGAATATAGATAAATATATATAGTATCTCCTTATCAAATTATTTAATGTGCTAGATTATAAGTCTTGTTGTAGAGTGGTCTCCAACTCACTAAATGATTTATTAACCAATAAAAATACACTATTGTTATTTTTGTATTTTATCATGTATTTATGAATTATTCTACTCCACTATTTGTTATAGAGCTAGAGCAGATGTTGAATTATAAGATTCCTCAGGCTTAATCAGAACAACAGTTGTTGGACAACTAGCTGAAAAACTTCTTCAGTGTAGTGCAAAAATATTGATGGAGAAAACAATCATGGTATGATACATAATAGTTTTTTCTCATCTTTTTTTGTTCCTTCAATTTTCTTCTATATTTCACTATTCTTACTTTTTTTTTTTTTCTTTTCAGGATAAAGCTATAAAATTTGATGAAATTATTCAAGTATCATCTGAAAATGAAGTCATACTTTATCTAAAAGTGGTAAAAAGGGTTGAGTGCAACACCTACGACTATAAATATTAACATTAGTTAAGCCTTGAATTCAACCCTCCACGCTGAAGAGAGTACTTCAATCAGCAGTCTTGAGTTGATTCTTCCTCAAACAAGTACTCAAGCAAAGAACAATTTCAAACCAAAGCAAAAAGAGTTCTATTTCTGCTAAGTCACTCTGATAAGAAGCCAAATCAACTACCGCTCAAATGAGTTTCCATGGAAGATGATTTGCCAAAGGAGAATTAGAGTTGGCAACTAACTGAAGCAATCTTATTGAGAAATGAAGATATTGCTTTATTTTTTGGTTAATTATTATCTAAGATATCTATCAACAATGGGATTAAAACCTTTTTTGAGATTACAAAATGAAATTCTATATGTTTATAAAAAATAAAAAAATAAAAATAAATGAGTTGTGTGTTGTTTTCTTATTTATTAGAATATTTGATTTTGTTACTATTATATATACCATGATTGTATCATGAAATTTAACTCTTCAACTTTGTTTATTAATCTGTATTTTTTTATAATCTTTAGAAAATATTTCTTCATATTAAATGTTATAAAAAATTTTATCACAACTCAACACGTGCAACGCACGTGCCCAAACTAATAGTGTAATAAAAGACAAAACTTTAGTTGGGCTAGTCTTTTTTGTATAATTGACCTAAAAAAAAAAAAAAAAAAAAAAACAGCTTCTTGCCTTGATTCAACTTACTCTACAGCAATCCAAGTACCACTGTTTCGCAAGATGTCCACTTCGAAGTTCGAAATACTTTGTCTCCCTTTAGGATTTTTTACTTTTTTTAATTTAGAACACCTTCCACATGACTATCCTTATAACTTTCTTACACAGAGGTAATTTGAGTACTTACATATGTTACGAGAATTAATTAATCTTCTGATTAATGGCGGAAGACACTAGAGCGTTGTTAATTATATTAATCATCACTAGTTATTACTGCTCAAACATTTTATTTTTTTTTAATGTTGTGGAAATTAACATAATTTGCGCTGAACGTCATTTTTAATAATTTTTTTATATAATTATATGAGAGTTTAAGTTTTGTGAATTTCTATCAAATCTCTTAATAAAAGGTTTTTCAGGTCTTTCATCTCCTAGGATTAAATCCTAATAACTTGTTGTTTGGGCTCGATTTTATATCTCAAAAAATGAGCCTTCGTTATTTGACTTTTTTTTTTCCTTAGTTTAATTTGGGGAAAAGGAGCTGATTAGAAGCATTTGGGATTAAGATCCAATCGCCAAAGCAAAATTAGGCAAATTAAATGTTAGGCAGACGATATATGTCACAATATGATAACACGATTCAAAAATTACATGAATTTTACGAGTTATTAGTTTTGGAATGACAATTAAAATGTAGGAAGATGTGCCTTTTTTTCTTTCCATATTTTTGGGACAATATATAATAAATCGGACACTCATTATGTGATGTTTAAAAAATCTAAGGCTAAATGAGATTTTATATGTAATTCTGCGACTATTCAACAACTAAAAATGAAATCAAAACTTACACATTTTATTCAATAAACCGAATCTCAAATAACTGACGTCAAATTAAAGAGACACGTATGTCGTCATGGTTTGAAGCTAGATGCAAATAGTTAAATATTCGTATGCTATCATGATTTTGTCCCCATTCAATAATTAATTTCACTTTATAGATAAACTAACGCTTATGTTTGGTAATGTAATAAAAGACAACACTTTGGTTAGGCAATCGGGAATCTAATATAAACAGTTAAAGAGTGAAATTGATGATTTTGAATGGATTCAAAAAAGACTTTAATCCTTATTTATTCCAAAGAATGCTCAACTTGTATTGTCACCAACCACACCTGACATATAAAACACCAACTTGCTTGCGAACCTAAACTCTATAAATATATATGTGTGTGTGTGTATTGGTGCCTTCTTGAACTTTGTATCTCACGCCAACTTCCACTGTTTCTCAACTTATCCACGATAGAAGTTTGAGACACTTCTATTTCGTTTATAACTCAAATTACAACTTAAAAATCTCAATTCACTTTTTATCTTTTTTCTGAAAAATTAACAAATTTCTTAACTAGTTTTTAAAAAGTAAATCAACTTCTTTATAAAAATTTTAACTCAAATCGGTATTGTAAATACACCATTCTTCTCCCTTCTTAGTTTTTTCAGTAGAACTCCTCTCACGTTCAAACCTATCCTAACTTTCAATTCATTGGTTCAATACACCGAGGTGATTTGGGTAGTAATACGAAGAGACAAGTATTTTTTATCAGGAGGCTAATGGTGACAACAAAGATTTAATTAAAATAACAGGCATTATCGTATTATAATAATTCACGATGGATTTTCAGGATTTTCATGCCTTAAAAATATACTATTGAAGATTTTCAAGGGACAAAAACGAGTCTATTGAAGATGTCTTTTTTGATGTGTGTCTTGATTAATGAATGGAAATCGTATTATACAAGGAGGGGAAAAAAGGAGGGAAAATAAGGCAGACGGGAAGTCTACAGTGAAGGAGAGGTAAATATATCCTAAAGTTTATATTAACTCAAGGTTTTTAGACTGTTGAGCATACTAAGTATATTAGGCTTTAATTTTATGATCTCTTTGGCTTTTCTATGAAGAGATATTCTTAAAATTTTTAGGTATAAGAATAGATTTTTAACTTTTAATGAGGCTTCGTGTCATTTATTGTGCATTATAGATTCATATATGTATAGGTTAAAGGTGAAAAAAAATAATAAAATTCTGAGGGGCTCCTCCTAGGCCTTCTTTGCCTTCTTCCCTGAGTACGTAAATCTGTTGCACGAAATTAATCTTCTCGATCATTGGTGTAAAAAACGAGAGCATTGTTATTAACATTTTTTTTTTTAATGTTGTGGCAATGAACATAACAACAGTGAACGTCACCATTTCAAGCAAACAATTCCAATTATTTTTTGTCTTTTTCTTCGAAAATAAATTAAGCTTCATTGTACTCAAAAACAAATATATATATATATATAGTTTAACTATTCATCTCTCCAACTTAAACTTAAAAACTTAAACTTTAAAATTTATAATTTTGTTATTTCAAAATAAAATGAGATGATTTTAAAAAAATTAAACAAAATTTTGAAGATAACTGAATAAGATTTATTTTGATATTTTTTTTCCAAACACAATTTCAGATTTTATGTTTTCAAACTCCAAATAATTTATTTTCAATCAAACATATAATTTTAAAACTTAATTTAATTCTAATTAAAATAATTTTAAATTTTAATTTAAATCGACCAATCAAATGGCCTGTAAGGTTCCAGGGAGGAAAATTTGCGTGCCTACTCAACCATTGAATAATTTATATCGGCAAAATTGTAATTTCTATTTTAGTCAGCAAAAACTAGTCATTTCCTTATAATGATAATTCTGCGTGGAAACAAGTAATCACGTGGTCCGTAATATCACAACACGCAAAACGACGCCGGAAAAAAGAGAATATCTGCGTGAGAAATTACTTCTTTTTAGGATTTTCTACCACCAAAAAAAAAAGGAAAGAAGAATGGGGTACCTTGGTAAATGAACTTGAAGTCAGCTAATGTCTCTCTCTTAAATGATACCTCGTACGGCCAATGATCTCCTTGCAAAATTTCATAGACAACCCTTTCTTTACTCTGATCTAACACTATATATAAAGTAGATCAGAAAACTCGTTTTGCACACAAGTCAATTTATAAGTCTTATGTTTTTCAATTAAATTAATACGGATAGACATACAATTCAAATATTAAAAAAATAAAAAATAGCCACAGTTGCCAGCAGCTGACGGACTTTCCTTTTCTCTCTCTGTCTGCTTTTCAAAAAGCAGTACCAAATCCCATATTTTCCACATTTGCTCTCTCTCTAGAAAAACTCCTTTCTCTCTCTAGAATTGTAAGAGCAACAACAAATTTGATCGATTTTTCGGACAAGCAACACATATTATTGGATAGTTCTGCATCTGATCCAAGGATCTCTTGAAGCTCATTCTCCATTTCGGTAACTACTTTTTCTCTTGTTTTGTTTTTGTTTTTGTTTTTTTTTTTTTTTGGGGGGATCTGTAAGTCCAGGTCTCCCAAAGTAAGCAGAGAGAGAGAGATAATAAAGTGTGATGGAAGAGAAAATGGTCCAAGTAAAATAAGCATAAGGGCAACATTTGAAGAAATACATATTCTAGGAGGGCATATCAGCCAAAGCGTTACTTTATAATAGATAAAACCTCTCAGAACCCAGAACACATAAAAAAAAAAAACCCCAAAAATTATTAAAACAATTACGTTTCTGGACTAGCAGTGTCTCAAATTTGAGCGCCTTGATGAGTAAAGGAGTCGAGGTCCAAAGTTAGAGAGAAAGAGAGAGAGTGGGACGGGAGTAGAGCGAGAGGAGGAGCTGGAGATGAAGAAACAAGAAACAAAGAGAAACAAAGAGAGTGAGAGAGAAACAGATAGGGTGGTAACAGGAACAAAGCGAAACGAAGTTTTGCAGAACGACGAGAGTGAGGAAATTTTCAGAGAAACGGAAGAGATATGGCGGAAAGAAAAACAGAGTGAGAGAGAGAGATATAGCAGTATAGCAACGCTGAAGAGAGAAATTCAGAAAATCCAAAACCGAGAAACTGTGAGAGAGAGAGAATACTGTTGAAGCATTTTTCACCCTAATTTTTTTTTTCATTTATATCTATAGCTCTATATAGAAAGAAAAATAAACTGTTGATGCAATTTTTTTTTAATAATTTAGTCGTTTTTTGTATTGATCAAAATTTTTTATTGTAGTCTTTTTATCTTTTTTTTATCTCTCTTTTTTTTTTCTTTTTAGGTCCTTTGTTTTTTTTTATTTAAATTTTAAGGGTTTATTTTTTAACTTATTTTTTTAATTTTATTTATGTATAAAAATTTTCTCAAATATATTTAACTTGCACGAAGTACATAGAAAGTTGAAAAAAAAGCTAGTGTAATTTTCCAAATTGAAAACTTTTTTTTAGTCCTTCAGTTTTCTTTTATTTTTTTGGCCCATTTTTTATTTTTTCATTTTAGTCCATTTTTGTTTTCTTTTTTTTTTGTTTTTTTATTTAGGCCTAATTTTTTTATTTCTGTCCTTTTATCTTTTTGATATTTTTTATGCCTTTTTTTTTTTTTTAAGTTTCAGGAACTTTGTTGATTTTTTTTTTTAATTTCTTGTGTCTATTTTGTATGTATATGTTTTTTTTTTTATTTAGATAATTTTTCACAAATATATCTAATATACACTTAGCACACAGAAAGTTGAAAAAAAAGCTACTGTACTTATCCAAAACGACAACTTTTTTTCAGTCCTTTAGTTTTCTTTCTTTTTTTTTTTTTTCTTTTGGCCCATTTTTTATTTTTTCATTTTAGTCCTTGTTTGTTTTCTTATTTTTCTTTCGGCCTAATTTTTTATTTTTTTTGTTTCTGTCCTTTTATCTTTTTGATATTTTTCATGCCTTTATTTATTTATTTTTTTTAAGTTTTAGGAACTTTGTTGAATTTTTTTTTAGTTTCTTGTGTTTATTTTGTATGTATATATATATATATATATATATTTTTTTTTTTTTTGTTTAGATAAAAAATTTTAAATATGTCCAATTATATGCATTACGCATGCCTTTAAATTAGTATATTGTATAGATTTTCTTCAAGCCAAAAAAAAATTTAATAATAATAATAATAATTTATTATCATTATTTTCTCTTTAGCTGGAAAGGGGAACTAGCTCACCGCGCACTAGTCAATTGGAGTACTGAACTTGTATGGATTCTCATAAGAAATAGGTGAAATCATGTCTCTAAAAATCATATTCTAAAATAGACCTCGTTAAAAACCTTTCTTGTAAAACTTGATGGTAAAAATCAAGAAAGGGAAAAAAGAGTGTATAATGCTTGTCTTGCAATCAAACAATAGAAACAAACACAAACTAAAGATACATCCCAACCTAAAAACAATAATAAGTATAGGAACCATATTTCTCCTAACCAAAAGAAAATGTAAAAGCCAGAGTCTCCATCCACAATTATGGCAAAAATAAAATTTAGGTGGCGTATCAGAAGATCACAAAATTTTATTTAAAGAACTTCAAGAATCAAACTCATATTGCTATACATAAAACATAATATATTAATGCATGATTATCGTACTTCTTAAAGAATAAAACTGCATTTCGGACAGAGCAGAGCTTTCCTTCATAATCATACCAAAACTAACCGAAATTTTTTGATATTCTCCACCCACTGAATCGATGTGTGTGTGAACACATTTTTAATGTTATTTCATTTAAATCGGTAGTCACATTTTCCTTCAAACAATGAGATCATTAAAAATTATTAATTGCTAAAGATGACCAATTAATTATTCTATCAAATTTCCCAAAAGCCTTCAACTTTGTCTCTTGTGATCTGAGTCCAAATAGCACATTAAGATGTCTATTCGTAGCAGTAGTTAGAAGTCCTAAGTTAGATAGTTTTAATAAATTACCCGTGAATTATGCACATGCCTTATGTTAGATCTTGGCTTTTGATTTTAAATATCACATTCTTCTAAACTTTTGTATTGTTACATCAACAACCTCTCTTTCAATATTCAGTAAAAAGTTAGATAAAATTAAACACATTTTGATTACATGATCTTTATTTATTAATAAAGTCATATTCACTTCGATAATTTTAATAAATGACCGTGAATTATGCACATTGTCTTATGTTAGACCTTGGCTTTTAATTTTAAATATCACATTCTCCTAAACTTTTGTATTGATACATCAACAACCTCTCTTTCAATATTCAGTAAAAAGTTAGACAAAATTAAACACATGTTGATTACACAAGCTTTATTTATTAATAAAGTCATAACTAAACATTTTTAAAGGGAAACTGTATCTCATCAAAGATGTTTTAAAAGTAAACTGTACTATTATTAAAAAAAAAAAACCGTATAGTATGTTATCAGAGATATTTTGGATCTAAGTTTCTCTTTAAAAAAATGTTTATTTAGTTTTTAACATAATATTGAAATAGGGGCTGTTTTCATAATAATAGAAATATTTGGGATAATGTGACATATATAATTAAAAGTCAGGGACCAATATAAGATTGATGTATAATTCATGGGTAGGTCATTTGGGTCATTTGTGAAAATAATCCTTATATCTTAATTTCTATTTTGAAAATCTAATCACAAAGTTTTAGTTTTAAATAAATAATACAACTAGGATCATTATCTATTTAAAACACTCATTATTAATCAGATATACTTTTCAGAATCAATTCTCATCTTTTCAGATAATAAATTCATGAGCCAAAAATATCATACAAGTCCGTGTCTCTATGGATGCAACATTTAGAACGAACAAGTCAACAAAACGTGCCCAACCAGTAGAGTGGACAAGGCCTAATTGCACATATCTATGTTATCGTTCGACATACAGTTTTAATTGATAAACAGCTCGATATCAAAGAGAGTTTATGAGCTAATAAAGGGATCTGTTGGACTTATATAATCAAACTCTGATAATTTACAGCCAAATCAACTCCAAGTTAATTTTTTACTTAATTATGAACGCCGGTGTTACTCCACTGAAAACCCAAACTGCACTCTTGCCTACAAACCATCATTTACGAAAGATCTAAATATCTTTTTATCCATGATACATTATCTATATAACATCCCCATAAGTTGTCCATAAACAACTTAAGGTCAAGTTCCATTTTACCTTCTCGATTTCTTAATCTTAAAGTTCAACCATTTTGCAGTTCAAATAGCCCTACTTATAAATCTTTATAATTAGAATATCATTTAGTCAACAAATGACCAAATGATCGAGAGCTCTTGTACTTTCCAACACCCCATTAATAATGTCTGTAAGAGGATAACGTTAACTCATCTTAAGAGAGCTACAGATTCCACATCTATGAACCACGCTTCATTATTTATAAGTTATTACTACAACACACAAGTATGCTAACTTGCAGCCATTGTGCAAGTATGCCAATTGTTTGTCCAAAAACTAAACTGAGTTTTTACCGATCAACCATATACTCTGAGCCACTAGAGCATGACAAATTAAACGGGTCGAAGACCAAATGGAAGAAGGCAAATAATTCCAACAAGATTGACCTTAGCTGTGAGAAATCGATGTTAGAGGAAATGTGTTTACATATTGCTTTTGGTTATGAAATCTCAAGTGACACTTCGTCGACCATATTTAAACTTATAATTCCCAAACCTCCCTTGTTAATTTTAAGGATTGTTTTCTCCGGGGAACCATAACAAGTTTTCACTCCGAAACCGATCCCGTCCAAAGGAAATTCTGAATACAAGAATCGAGCTCCTTAATTGAATATTTCCGGCCATTTATTGACAGTAAAAGATAGAGAAAATGATGGAGAGATAATAGATTTGATGACTTCTAACCTACCAACCATTGAAAGTGTTATACCTTCCAATGGGTAAATTTTAACTTGATTTTGTAATCCTCTATAAAAAGCATTCGTTTGCCTTTGAAAATAGGAACCTCCAGATAGAGAAAAGGACTGTGACATCTATTCATACCACTGAATTCTAATGTCACACACACCACCACAAAAAAAAAAAAAATATATATATATATATATATGTATATATATATATATAAAAGATATGTAGGGATTGACTACCTGTCCAAAGGAATTCCTATAAGTAGGGATGGAGCTAGATTTTAAACTCAATGGGGGTACAATTAAAGATAAAAATTTAATTACAAACTAATAGCATGAAAACCAAGAAAAAAGTCACGATCTGGTCCATGAAACCCCCCCGCCCACACCAACCAAAAAAAATCGCAATTGGACTTGCCGAATATGAGACCAGATCGCCGGCGGGGGGCCATGATGCGAAGACCCAGATGGAGGTGGGACTGAGAGCTCGCCAGTGTTGGGGGGCCAACACCCAAATTGCGGGGGCTGGAAACCTAGATGGGGGGACCCAAACTCGCCGGCACCGGGGGAGTGCAGGGACCAAATCTAATTTGTATAAGAAATTACCTATTTGACCTTGAAAAAGCATGCAGCATGCTTCTCACGTGACCAATCTGTTAGTATTTTGATAGAAAGGATTAAAATTGCCAAGAAATAAGAGTTTAGTGTTATATTAGTTAAAAAAAAAAGGACTAGGGATCAAACCGTCACCTTCGAAAGAGTTCAGGGACTATTTAAGCCAATTACTCAAAAAAAAAAATTAGAATTTAAATTATTCACCTTTATAGCATATATTCTTGCTTTTATCCAAAAAGTATATCTTACATTTTGAAATCATGTATTTTTATGTCATTCCATTGTATACTTCAAAGATGGTATTTGGGTGCTATAATTTCTATTCTTTTTTTTTTTTTTTTATCTGCCTAAATTGGTAACAATTTGCTTAATATATATGTGTGTATTGGGCTAGTTAACTTAATCTTTTATTAGTGTTATTATTTTGATTGCTTAGAGAATATCATATAATCAACACAATGGCAGAGGTTAAAGGAGATCATATTACAATTGAAGTTGATGCTCTGGCAAATGGATTGGAGAATAAGATGAGATCTACAAACTTGAACATCTCACCTAGATGCTGCATCTTCAAAGTCCCAAACATATTGAGAAGGCACAATCCGAAAGCTTATGCACCCAACGGATTTTCCATAGGACCCTATCATTATGGAAAGAGACACCTCAAGGCCACACAAAAAATCAAACTCAAGTATTTGCACGATCTCATCTCCAGTTTTGAAGATCCGAAGGCGAAGTTAAGGACTCTCATTGAAGCCATTAGCAAGGTTCAGCAAGAGGCTCGCGATTGTTACGCCGATCCTATTGATCATATCAGTAAGGATGAGTTTATAAACATTTTGGTGCTTGATGGTTGCTTTCTCATCGAGCTATTCCGCAAGAATGCAGATGACAAGCTTCAAAAAAACGATGACCCTGTATTTAAGATGAGTTGCATGCGCCAATTTTTATGCCATGACTTGATATTGCTTGAGAACCAAATCCCTTGGATGGTACTGGAGATTTTGTTTGCGATTACCAGGAAGCCCGATGACCAGACAACTTCTAACCTAAGTTTATTGGTCCTAGATTACTGCTATACTGCAAGCATCACTATATCGAAGTTTCCTTCCGACATTGACGCAGTTGTTGAACCATTTCTTTCAAGAGAACATGGGAGCAAGCATATTCTTGATCTGTTGAGGAACTCCATGGTGTTATCTTCTAGTATTACAGAAGTAAAAGCTGGTGAAGGGATATCCATGCCTTCAGCTACAAGACTGAGGGAGGCTGGAATCAAGTTCAAGGAGGGTACATCAACATCCATCCTTGATATTAAATTTGATCACGGTGTCCTTGAAATTCCGTCACTATCCGTTCAGGAAACCACCGAATCTGTGTTTCGAAATCTCATCTGCTTGGAGCAGTGTCTTCCAAATTGCACTCATATGGTTACTTCTTACGCCATACTACTAGACAACCTCATTAACACTACCTATGACATGGAGATACTTTGCAAAAGGGGGATCATTGAAAACTGGTTGAATATCGATGATGCTACAGGATTCTTTAACCAACTCTACGACGACACTTTTGTACAACAATTTTACTATGCAGATCTCGCTGAGAAAGTGAATGAATATCGCCGACGTAGTTGGCCAAGACATCGAGCAGAATTCATGCGTAAGTATTACAACAGCCCATGGGCACTTGTTTCAGTCATTGCTGCTACGATCCTCCTGGTTCTCACCTTCCTCCAAACCGTGTTTACCATAATTAAGTAGCATCTCAGCTTTCAAGCCTATATTCAGCAGCATGTACCATGTGTTCTATATGGGAGTTTTATTGCAACTGTTTTCCCTTCGATTTTTCATTTTTTATTTTATTTATTATTAGACTGTTGGACGTAAATCATGATATTTACTCTCGGTCAATTAATTTGCTTAATATTTTTCATATGTTGTATCTGGCTAGATATACTTCCCGCTCTCCGTCATAGAAGTGCCTATGTATAGCTAGATATAGGTCGAACGAATTTGAGGTTGAACTTCGCGTAACATGAAATCACCGTAAGGCTATCTCCTCTCTCTTTCTATCTCTCTCCTATAGTCTTTTATAGGGTTCTTGAGTTATGGATTTTAGTGGTTGTTCGGGTTTACACATTTGTAATAACCACTCATACCGTGAGTTATCAAGAATGTGATGATCATGTTCATGGTGGATCGTGCTTAGGAGGATGTAAATTGTGTTCATGATTATGGAGTATTGTGAGTCTATCCTTAACAAATCTTAAAAAGGTGTAGATCGTGGACTTATAACCGTTAGAGACATTACCGGACGTGTACCAGGTTCCACCCAAACACACCCCCCCCCCCCACCACAATTAGTATATGCTATTTTTTTAACGAATGCTACTGTCGTCTGTTTACTGATATTATGGACTTGTAGTGATCTCGTGTGTTTCTGCAGATGATACTTTGATTAAGTTATTGAAGTAAGACCATAGAGAAAAGAGAATAAAGATAAAAGAATAGAAGGAACTACAAGAGAAGTAGAAATGGATCCAAAGGAAACAAAAATAAAAGGAAAAGAGAATAATAAGAATTCAAGAAAAAGAATATTATCAAAATAATAATAATAATAATAAATAAATAAAGTAAAACAAAACCCGTAAAATCAATATTTTTTTTAATCAATCAACTCTGAAAATAAACATAGCATCATGTGTCCTATAGGTTCCAAATCTTTAAGCAGTTCTAGTCTAAAATCCTTCAGATTCTAATTGCTCTTATATTTATACGATTCTAAAGATAAAAACAATCGTAAATAAATCCTATAGATAAATATAACTACATATTCATAGGATAAAACAAAATTAATATCCTAATCCTATTCTACATCATTCTTCCTAATTTTGAAGAGCTTGATTCTGGCAAGTGAATTAAAACTTTGTAAAATCATGAAGCAACAATCTGAAAGTGCAAATACATCTTCAACCATAATGTGTATTCTTGAAGAGAAAAGTTCTTTCCTTCTTTGCCGTGTTAACGGTTTTTTTTCCCTATATGATTGTGAGGTTTATGGCTCTTATTTATATTTAAAAAAAGAAAATTAAAGCATTATCAGATTTCGATTTTGGGACCTCTTATTTAAACTCTCTCATTTTCACTTATTGAGCTAGTCCCAACGTGAAATTAAAAATAAAGATTTTATATATCTATAACTTGTGGAGTAAAAAATTTAACCGTTACAATTTAGTTTGTTTGATTTTATTTTATATTTTGAGATAAACTGGAACCGTTGAAGTTGTTCATTTGTTGATGTCATATTTTTTGTTATGTCGTTTTCCAAGTTCTTCTAGCTAGTAATGTAGTTATCGGTTTGATGTTGTTTTTCAGTCTGTCGTTGTCGTCGTACAATGGTTCTATCTCACTATTTATTTGACACATCTATGACTATATTATAAGTGTGAAGATCCCTAAAAGATTATTCAAAAACTTGATTAAGTTATTTTGTCTTTTTTGTGATGAAGTCTTTCCTTATTTATTTATTTATTTATTTATTGTTTACTTTTTCTTGATTTCTCTTTTTTTTTCTGTAATAATTTTTTTAAATGCCTTTTTTTATTATCTCATTTTTACCCTAAAATATCATTGAAAATTTTGAACATTTGTCTTTTATTGAAAATTTTGAACATTTGTCTTTATAAAATAAACATTCAACAATTTTATTATATATACACTTCATTCGAACGTGATTTTCACTAGTATAGAATAAATACTTCTTAAATCTCAATCTTGACATGCAAATATGTGAACGTTTGGAATTGGAAACCCTTTTCTTTTGTTCTGGAGAGCAGCTCTGGGCTATCAACTTTTGGTTTTTGACGGGGTAGGAGAAGTATGGTTAGGAAGGACTAAGCCACTGGAAAATTCATCGATTTTAATTTTGAACTTTGAACTACGGATTTGGCTCCCTTATATGTATTCCTCCAAAAAATATCACGCCACACCAATCAACTAATACAACTAATATGATCTTTTAACATTCAAGTTGTTTGTGTCATATGACATCAAAAAGGATAGACATAAGGGGATTAAGGCATTGAATCTCCTAACTAAGTCAAATTTTATTTTAGTCTTTGAGTTTTTAAAATGTCTCAAAACGAGTCATATTTAATATAAGTTAGACCAAATTAAACCTTGTCTCTTCTTGACCAATAAAAATCTCAATAAAAAATTGACACAGTAAAGAAGTTATGCCTTTTTCCGTTGAGATTTTATCAGTCTAATGGATAAAAAGGCTTAATTTTAGACGATCAATAGACCAGAAGCTTGTCCTGGAACATTTTAAAAAACAAGAACTAAAAATATGATTTTACTAATAATTCAGGGACTAAAAAATTTAACCATCAAAAGTTATCTCCAGTAAACCGAATCTCCAATAAGTAATGATGTCAAATTAAACAACTGAGTGTATAGTCTAGCAGTAATGGATATTAATATGGTGGGTTAGTAGTGAAAGATTTGAATACTGGATAGTCTTTTTGGGGTCGTGAAGACGTATATTTTCTATCAACCTAGTATTGAATGGCGTGCCTGAGAGCATGTCCCTATGTATCCTTACTGTTAATACATTCTGTGGGGTTAGAGTGAAGCACTCTTTGTCAAGGGATAGAGCCCGTCCATAGGGCTTTTTACGAACATTTTTGTCAATGTCTAAAGAATCCATTTGATAATGCAGGAAAATATACTAACGTTAAATGCCACCTTCTCATATTTTTTCTTGAGCACAAAAAAAAAAAAAGAAAAAAATAAGACGTCAAACTAAAGATACAAGCATGCTTATAAAAAAAATTTTAAAAAAATTGTTGTCATGGCTTAAAGCTAATTGCAATTTGCAAATAGTCAATAACTTATTTCACTAATTCAAAGATAAATTAACACACCAACACGTTTAGTATGTAGTTTAATAAAAGACAAAACTTTAGTTGGGCAAGTCTTTTTTTTTTTTTTATATTTATTTCTTTTTTTCGCTAAAAGGCCAAGTGGGAATTTTGCAATAATAAACAGTTAAAAGAATGAATTGGATTAGGATTTGGGATGAGTGCCTGGATCGGGGTTCGGGATGTGGGTCGGAGTTAGGTTTCGAGATTGGGGTTGTAGTTGGATTTCAAGGTATAGCATTGATTGGATGCACATTTTGGTCACAAAGTCAAAGCATATTGAATTTGGTTATTCCTATTTTTGTGTTAAATTTTTAAAGTTTATTTAGGCGTCTACATAAATTTGCTATTATTGAAAAATAAAGATAGAGAAAATTAGGTGAAGATGAGCAATATTTTGAATAGCTTGTTATAATTTTATTCGTTCTAATATTAAAATTGATAGTTTTAGTGTTATTAAATGATTCATGTTGCCACCATTAATACAGATCAGGTTCTGCAAGAGGCTTGTGATTGTTATGCGGAGACTATGATATTGGCCATATCAGTGGGATGAATTTGTAAAGATTTTGGTACTTGATGGCTGCTTTCTCATTTTTCCATGTTCAGAATGTTTCGTGCTTTTTCAATGGATGATATTTTTATGATTAAATTCCCATGGAGGATATAGAAGCTACTAGATATATAGAACGCAATCTTTACAGGCCAGTATCGTTCTGATGACGCTTTAAATAATTATCCTGTACTTTTTTTTAATCGATTCAATAATGATCACCTGTATAATAACTAGCTAAATTAACAATAAGAAACCGAAATAAGTGAAATTCCGTCTTCTAAAAATAATTTATGTAACACATTAAACAATATACATATTGATCGGGAGTTTTCAAATAAATATCAGTTGAACAAATAAATATCATCCGTTTGTAAAGTACAAATTAGAGGAAAGATTTCAGTGTTGTTGTATCTAATTGAGATACTGCCGTTTCATATACCAAAAATTACATGCGACATTAATATGTAACTAAATCTCCGTTTAGTAAATTAGTTTGTTGACTTTTCAAAAACTATTATAATTTTTTTTTTTTACTTTTAAGAAAAAGATAAAAACTGAGATGAAAAAGTATAATTTATTTGAAGTTAAACTTAAATGTCAAATATCATAGTAGGGTTAGTTACGATTTAGGTACCAAGTATTTTGTTTTATTTGGAAATAATACCATGCACTTTGAGTTTTTACATTTTTATACTATCATGTTATATTTAATATACAAATTTATATTCTTTTTTGGTCAACATATAATTTTGACCTTTTCTTGATCAGTACTTAATTTTGACTTTAAATGTTCAAATTACCTTTAAAAAGAAAAACTATAACTTGAATTATCTACATTTTTATATCCTGCATTTTTTTTTAAAAGTACTTTGTATTCAAAGTCATGCTTTTTATATCACTAAATTTATTTAGTACATAAATATATGCATTTTTTCGATCAATACTTAACTTATAATTTAAAATATCCAAAATACCCCTTAAAACTAAAAAAAAAAGTCATTGAAGAAAATTATAAATTAAATTAAAAGCTAAATAAATGGGCTAAGGCAGGGGTCATAAGGGATGCATGGGAGCGGGGTGCGAAAGGGTTTGGTGGTTTTGATGGTGTGGTTGAGAAGTTTGAATTTTTTTTTTTTTTTTGAGAGAATTAAATGCTTTGTCGTTTTATGATTTTTCTTTTAAAGACATTTTGGATATTCTCCGGTCAAAAATAAAGTGTTGATCGAGAAAATGTATTGATTTTTTTTTATTAAATATAACATAATGATGTAAAATGCATGACTTTGAATGCATCATATACCTTTTAAATAAAAGCAAAATAGATGGTATATAAAAGGTACATAATCCAAATTATACTTTTTCTTTTTACAGGTATTTAAGAATTTGTAGGTCAAAATTATGTATTAACCAAGGAAAAGATATAGACTTGTATATTAAGCTTATGTTTGGAATACGGGTTTCAGATGAAATGTTTAGATTGAATTTGGTTGGCTTTTCAAAAACTAATAATAATTATTTTTGTTGTCTTTTCTAGGAAAAAAATAAAATTTGAGATGAAAACCTTAAGTTCACACATGAGAACCAAACGTAGCATAAATGTAATTTCATGATATAAAAATGTAAAATTTCAAAATACATACTATATTTTATGAATTAAAAAAAAATACATAGTATAAAAATGTAAATAAGAGTCATATATAGAGACTTTTTAAGTTTCTTCGATTTTTTTTTCTTATTTAAGGGTATTTTGGATATTTTAAGTTTCAAAATCGAATGTTAGATAAAAAAAAAAAATAATAATAACAACAAAGTGTGAATTTGTGTATTAGATATATCATTATGTCTAATGATAAATATACACAACACTTCGAAATACCTTATATGCTTTTTGAATAAAAGCAATATGCAGAGTAAAAAATAAATAAATAACCTTTCCAAAAGTCTATTAAATTGACATGAAATTAAATGACCACATGGCATTTATCACCTCTCTCCATGTGCGTCGTAAGAAAACGAGGATTGTGCTATGTAGAGCCACTCATGAAGAAATAACTTGACCCGCAAATTACCTACGAAATTTCTTTAACTCCAATTATTCATAGTAATTACGCTTTCGAAAAAGTATCATGTTTTGTAGTTTTGTGAGTTTTTCCCCTTCGATTTCTTCTATCAAATCAAACCCAAAGTTCTAGAAGCCTACTGGCCTTGAAAGGATGAGCTTAAGGAAGGGAAATGGGAAAAGAAAGAGGTATTTCCTTTTCTTTTCTTTCTATATCCTAATAATTGTAATTTTATACTAAATTATTTGAATATCATCCTAATCCGCGATACGTGTCTTTTTCATTAAAAAAAAAAACTAATACTTAAAGGAATAATTCCTAACGATTTTAAATTTTTAAAAAATAGATGTTAAGTTTTAAAATTTAGAAGGTAAAATGTTACACGTAATATATATATATATATATATATATATATATTTTAGGGATATATGTATTATAATTTAGGGGTGAGTTTTTTTTTTTTTTTTTTTTTTTTGCAGGTAGGGGGAGTTTTTTTTTTTAATTAATCCTTTTGTGTTTGTATTTTTATTTTTATTTTAAATGGAGACCATTTTCCAAAAATCCTTTTTTTATTTTGCATTGTTCTTTTAGTCAATGTAACATTAATTATCTTTGTCAGACTATATTAAATTGTAAACAGATTGTCCTTCCGCTTATCAAATCCGTCCAATTAATCTAACGGCAAATGTGTTAATGACCAGCACTTGAGACAATTTATATACAAAGATTAAAGGGTACATATGTGATCATCATTTGTGGTATTACCATGATTTTTTGACTGATCACAACTTTACATGTGAACCCTCATGACAAAATATATATATATGTATATTTTTCTGTACAATTAAAGAAATTAATATATACCACTAATCCTTAGCTAGATAAATTTGCTCCGAGTTTTCTTGGGAGAGTGCTCTTTCAAATATTCATTTTGATAAACGGTTTCAAATTCAACTATTTTAGAGTTTCATTTACTGATTAAAACTGATGTTGAATCCCTAATCTTTCCACATCAAGTGCTTCCATGTTGGCTCTGCTGGGTCAAATCGCAGCGGAAAGGGGGTGGCTCGCGTTTGGAAGCCACGTACGGCTTGGGCAGTGTGTGGCTTGCGCTAGCGTTGCGTTGGGGCGCCGCGCCAATGTAGGGAGGGCGGTGAGGAGGCATGATGGCATTGGGTGGGTAGACGACAAGACCCACGAAGTGTTCTTCCTGTTATTTATTTATTTATTTATTTTTCAAGTGTAATAATGTATAAATGTCTTATAGTCTAGTTGCATTTTTTTAATCTAGACCGTCTAAAAATGATTCAATGACAGAAATTTTCTAAAGTGATGATACACGTGCTTTGTCAACTTCACGAGTCACGATGACATTTTCAACAATTTCATTTCACCTATTGTGAAGGACAATAATGTCGCTACAAACCACGTACGAACAATAATTGAATATCGATTTCTAGCATTATAAAATAAATGAGTATATATATTTCTTCCAAATAGGAATTGAATATAGATATATGGATTAATGGATATGACTAGAGCCTTTTATCAATTTGATTGGCTGAACAAGGACCAAGGTATTGAATATTATAGATATATTGTCGGTGTTATGGCGCGTTTCTCCTAGATGGTTTTCTAAAATGCATCTATAACATTATGCTCCTACTCCTTATAAATTATATTAGTTTGGGTTTGGATGTAAAAATATTAGTTTGGATGTCTTCTTTGAACAATTGTTTACCAAAAATAAAAAAATAAAAAAAAATTCAAACACATAAGAGATAAGACGATTTTTTCAGGAAACGAATAATGTATAAATCAATAAATAAAAGGTTTCAAGACCATGTCAATATTTTGGACCCAATTGACAGAAAGCCTTAGTTTTTGTTTTTAGTCAGTGGAATAAGAGAATCAAAGGCTGTGATTTTTCAGGATATGTTTAAGATTCATATTTTAAAAAGAGTTTTCAAAATTAAAATGATTTTAAAATTTTCTAATAAATAATAAAAACATTAAAATGAAATTTATAATATCTACCTTAAACTCTTGATTAATATTCTAACTCCACCACTAAATGGAGGTTAATTTTTGTAATTTTGTATGTTATATGCCTTTTTCCCTTCAATATTTTTGGGACAATATATAATAAATCGGATACTCATTATGTGACGTTTTAAAAATCAAGAGCTAAAATGAGATTTGATATGTAATTCAGCGACTATTCAATGACTGAAAATGAAATCAAACCTCACACATTATATTCAATAAACCGAATCTCAAATAACATGACGTCAAATTAAAGAGACAAGTATGTCGTCATGGCTTGAAGCTAGTTGCAAATAGTTATATATTCTTGCGCTGTCATGATTTACTCCCATTCAATAATTAATTTCACTTTAGAGATAAACTAACTCTCATGTTTGGTAGTGTAATAAAAGACAACACTTTGGTTAGGCAAGCGGGAATCTTAGAATAAACAGTTGAAGAGTGAAATTGATTCTGAATGGACTAGAAAAATACTCAGGTTGTAACTTAAAATTTTCAATTTACTTTTTGTTTTTTTTTTTTAAGTTAACAAATTTATTATTTAATTTTTGAAAAGTAAACCAATTCTTATCTAAAAATTTCAACTCAAATCAGTATTTCAAATACACCCTCCTTCTCCCTTCTTAGTTTTTTCACTAGAACTCCTTCCAAGTGCATACCTATATCCTAACTTTCATTGGTACAATATACCAAGGTGATATGAGTAGTTATATGAAGAAACGAGGAATTTTTACCAGGAGGCTAATGATGAGAACAAAAATTTAATTAAAATAATAGGCATTAGCGTATTATAATTATTCACAATGGATTTCCATGCCTTAAAAATATATTATCGAAGATTTTCAAGGGACAAAAGTGAGTCTATTGAAGATTTCTCTCTCGATGTGTGTCTTGATTATGAATGAAACTCCTTGTATAAAAGGAGAGAAAATAATGTAGACGGGAAGTATATCAATAAAGATCTCACCAATTGAGAGGTTAGAGGTTTAAATCCCCAGTCAACTCAGAAGAGTGTCCATGTTTATGTGAATTTAAAAAAAGGAAAATGACGGGGTCATCACTAGATCTTTTTTTTTTAACCAAAAAAAAAAAAGGAGAGGTAAATATACCCTAAAGCTTATATATTAAGTCAAGTTTATATTAAATTTTTTTTTTAACACATTTTAAGTTTTTATATTTTTAAACTCCAAACAGTTTATATTTAACGAAGTGTATAATTCTAAAACTCAACTTAACTCTAATTAAAATAACTTCAAAATTTTAACTCAGACTGACCAACCAAATATCTGTGTGCCAACTCAACCATTCAATATTGTTAAAAAAAAAAAAAAATAGCTCAACCATTCAAAAATTTATATCGGCACAATTGACCTTAGTAATTTTCATTTCATTCAGCAAAAACTACTTATTTCCTTATAATAATAATTCTGCATGAAAACAAGTAATCACGTGGGCGGTAATATCAGAACACGCAAAACGAAGCCGAAAAAATTAAAATATCTACGTGAGAAGAAGTCACTCTTTTTAGGTCCCCCCCCCCCCCCCCCCAAAGAAAAAAAATGGCGTGGTACCTAGGTAAATGAACTTGAAGTCAACTATTGTCTCTTTCTTTAATATTTATACCTCGTATGCCCAATGATCTCGTAACAAAATTTCAGTGACAACCCTTTCTTTGCTCCTGATCCATTGCTGATTCAGGAAATTTCAGTAACACTATCTACATATGAACACATGAAGTAATTAATCAGAAAACTCGTTTTACACAAGTCACATCAGCCAGCAAGCGGTAAGCATCAAGAAAACTTGTGTTTCTCTTTTTGTTGCATACTTCATTATTATATCCGCTTCTTCATTCTTGACCCTTTTTTATTATTATTATTATTATTTTCTTCAAGGCAAAAAAAAAAATATATATATATATATATATATATTTCTAAGTATTGTTTTCTCTTTAGTTGGAAAGAGGAAATCTTTTGCCATCACAAGCTAACTGCGCACTAGTCAATTGGAGTACTGAACTTGTCCACATAAACTGCGTTGAAGATATCAAAGTGGTATGAATTATCATGTTGACTACTTACTGCTATTTTTAGTTTCTCAAATTATTACTTTTTTTTTTCCCCTGCTTTAAGGTACCATGGTTTTAGACTTGAGAAACGTCATCATGTATTTGGTGTAGCAGTACTTATGGAATATGTTTATTATATACACATATATAATTAATGGTGAGAGCGAACAATTAATATAAAGAAAAACTAGTACTTCTCGATTAAGTTGGAATTCACTAACAACCATAGCCCACTCTAAACTCCACACTCGTATTATGAATGAAAAACAAAATTTATATAAATCTTAGAAACTAAAATAAACAATAACCATCCATAAGAGAAGCTACCTGAACAACCTACTAGTGTAATCAAGCACAATAATTAGACATCATAAGAAACAACCAAAACCATTCCTTTGAAAATTAGATTCTAAACAGATCTCGTTAAAAACCTTTCTTGTAAAACCCAATACAAAAATCAAGAAAGGGAAAACAGAGTGTTTAAAGCTTGTCTTGCAACCAAACAACAGAAACAAACACCAACCAAAGACACGTCCCAGCATAGGGAAAAATTAAAAAAATTAAAAATAAAAAGGGTTTTTTTTGTTGGGGGGGGGGGGGGGGGGGGGGGGGGGGGGGGGGGGGGGGGTGTGTGTGTGTGGCGCGTGTGGGGTTGGTAAAGGAACCATATTATTTCTCCTAACCAAAAGAAAAAGTCAAAGCCGGAGTCTCCGTCCACAATTGTTGAAAGAGTAGCACTAGGACGGCGTATCGGAATAAAAAAATTTCTTTAAACGACTTCAGGAGTCAAATTCATGTTGCTATACAATAATGCCAATTTCCAACATCCCCCTACTATCACTTCAATTAAAACTATTAATCTTTTTGGCCTTGTGAGGAAGATCCCTATCACTGGATAATTAATGCATGATTATCATACCTGTTAAAGAACAAAACTGCATGCTTGACGGTGCTTTTCCTTTAAAATTTTGCACCTAGAAGATCCTCAACTAACTGACATTCTTTGATAGTCTCCTTCTACTCAATCGATGGTTTTGTGAACACATTTTCAATGTCACTTCAATTAAACCGATAGTCACCATTTCCTTCCATCCACAAGAGCACTAAAAATAATTAATTGCTAAAGATGAACAATTAATTATTCTATCCAAGCTTCCAAAAGCCTTCAACTTTACCTCTCGTGATCTGAGTCTAAATAGTACATTAACTGGTCTATTTATAGTAATAGCTGAAAGGCCTAAGAGAAAATTATAAAGTAATTATCTCCTGGATTATTGTTATAAATGATCCATGAATTATGCACCTTGTCTCAGTTGGACCTTGACTTTTTATTTTAAATATCATATTCCCCCGAACTTAAATATTGTTATGTCAACAGTCCCTTTTTCAATATTCAGTAACAAAATTAGGAAAAAAAAATTTTTGAAAAAATTTTGTTGGCATAAACTTTATTTATAGGTAAACTCGTAACCAAACATCCCTGAAAAAAAAAAAAGTTGTAACTAAACATTTTTCTAGAGAAATTATACTTCATCAAAGATATTTGGAAAGTAATTATTCTTATCAAATATATATGTTGTTATCATAGATATTTTGAATGTATAGTTTTCTTTTTTAAAAAAATATTAATTTACGATTTTAGCCTTAATTAAAGTCCATGTGATATGAATGTGTCAAATTTCCATTCATTTTTTGATATGATATTGAAATGGGGTTCGTTTGTGTAACAATATAAATGTTTGAGATAGTGAAACATGTAAAATTAAAAGTCAGATATTAATATGAGATTGGTATATGATTTAGGAGTCATTCGTGAAAATAATCCTCATATCTTAATTATATTTAAAAATCTAGTCAGTAAGATTTAGTTTTAAAATAAATTATACAACAAGGATCGATCTTTTTGAAACACTCAGCTATTAATCAAATATATTTAGAATATAAGAATCAAGCTATTCATCAAGCTCCTTAATTTGATCCCGTCCAAAGGAAATTCTGAATATAAGAATCAAGCTCCTTAATTGAAGGAATGAGAAAATGATCTAGAGAAAACTTTAACTTGGTTTTTTTGGCATTCCTCTATAAAAATCGTCTTTTTCATTTGCCTCTGAAAATAGTAACCTCCAGATAGAGAAATGGAATGTAACCTCTATTCATACCAATGAATTCTAATGTCACGCACACCAACACGGAAATATATATATATATACACAAACACGCGCGCACACACACACGAGTTTGTCGGGATTGACCTCTTGTCCAGAGAGATTCCTATTAGTAATGATAATTTCTCTAAGGTCTCAATTATGTTAATTATGTTAGTATCTCCAATGCAATACTAAAAGATTATGTCAATAATAAATTTTGACATTTGAATAAAAAAAAGAAATGCTATTTAATGAAGTGTTATATTTGATGTCAATTTGCTAAATGTTAATTTTTGTGACAAATTTACCACGAGGTATAGTTAATGTCAAATTTAACATTTAATTTATATTGGTTGTTGTCTTGACTTTTATCGTGTAAGACAATAGTTTCATTTTAAAATTATTTAAATATAAACTGCTCACTTTTACAAGTTCTAAAGCACAATAATAATGATAAAAAGTAGAAATAGCATTATATATTGGAGTATAAAGTAGAATAATACTATTTTTCTTTTTTTTTTTTTTTTTGTAATAAATATAACATTGACATATACCAATACATTGGAGATAGTTGTAGTTCGTTTGAAAAAGATAAGAATATCCGGGTAAAGAAGATAGGACTGAGAATCCTCTACCGGGAGAGGAAGGTAAGAGAGCTCCCAACTGAGTCACGTGTAGGGAATCTACAAAGGAAATCCTTAGCGATACCAAAACAGAGAAAGCAGATCGATCACCTGCCAAACCTCGCAAACAACCAAAAATAACCCGCCGGAATCCCAATAAAAAGCACAAAAATATGACCGGAAGAGAAAATTACATAAATCCAAGTCACAAATTTGTTCGAAAACTCAAAACAGCGCATAACAAAGTAGAGAAATTCCTAACCGAGAGTGACAAAAGCATTTTTATTAATATCATCTTTAAGCGCCATGTCACCTCTGCTACTCTTTTTATCTAGACAATTTACCTCTTACCACTAGTACAAAAGGAGGATACCACGACGGTTTTTTAACTGTCGTGATATCTAGGGTTGTGGAATCTATTAAAATTCTACGACGGTTTTTTAACCGTCGTGGAATACACAAAACTGATACCAAATACAGGGTA
Source organism: Ficus hispida (assembly GCA_025413025.1). NCBI lineage: Eukaryota > Viridiplantae > Streptophyta > Magnoliopsida > Rosales > Moraceae > Ficus > Ficus hispida. The sequence goes on along the minus strand of CM046364.1, from coordinate 10,968,584 downwards.
AATAGGGCTATTCCACGATAGTTTTTAGTAAAAACCTTACTAAAAACCATCGTGGAATAGCCATATACTATGACCATTTTTAGCAAAAACGGTCATGGAAAGTTCTTCGTTAGGAAGATTCCACAACCGTTTTTGCTAAAAATGGTCATGGAAAGTTCTTCACTATGAAGATTTAACGACTGTTTTAAGAAAAAAGGTCATAGAATCTTACTTTCCATGATCATATTTGCTAAAAACGGTCATGGAAAGATTACAATGAAAAAAAATTCACAATTCATATGATTTCTCACAGGTGGCAAATCCCGTGTGTTATCCAATGCACAACCCATATTAAGACAATAGCTAATCTTCAATTAATTTTGTATCAAATGTACAATAATTATTACAAAAACATATACTACATTATAAAATTTATAGATTATCTTCTAATTATATTGGATTAACCGCATTACAAATTTAACCCACTCTTGCCTTACTAAATTCATCTCAACGTTGGTATAAAAATTCTTAGTTTGAAGTAAGGATAATCCATCGAGAGTTAAGGTTATTTCTCGTATGAAGGCTAAAACAAAATATCCGTATTCAACATAACTTTCTTGTAGTGGACATCGAATAGTATCAATTAATGTTCCATAGTTGTGTCGCTTTCTTACTCCTTTGCCCACCAAAATCTTCTAATCATTAAGTGCTCTAACAATTTAACAAAGTTCAAAATAATTAAAACAAGAATTATGTAACGTCAAATCAAAATTTAGAATATAAAAATATACTTACAACTTAATTAGGTTGAACATGTAATATGCAAAAATATAAATAACAAAATTAACACTTTTTTCTGGAAAAAAATTTAAACCAAATCATCACAAAAACATTTTAAATCAATCTAAAACTAATCCTTACCCAAACATGTAAATATCATACAATTGGGCATGTTGTCGAACATGTAATATGCAAAAGTATAAATCACAAAATCGACACTTTTTTCAAGAAAACAATCTAAACCAAATCCGCACCCAAACATTTTAAATTAATCTAAAACTAATCCTCAACCAAACAAGTATATATCATACAATTAGGCATTTTGTCAAGTATGTAATATGCAAAAATATAATCAAGTAATCAAAAAAAAAATTTCGGAAAACAATCACCCAAAATCACAAATATAATAAACCAAATGGTCTTCAAAATCATAATATATGCAGCACAAGAGAGAGCAAGAGAGAGACTTACCAATTCCACAAGCGTGGGTGCGGGCGGCGTGGTAGCAGGGTAGGCGAAGGGGGATGGGTTTCGAGAAAGAGATTGGAGGGAGGAGTCATGGTAGAGATTGAAGGCGAGAGAGAGAGAGAGGGAGAGGCGCAAGAGAGAATGAATGGTGGAGTTGCAGTCGGCAGGGATTGGAGGCGAGAGATAGAGGGTGAGGGGCAAGAGAGAATGGAAGGAGGGCGGCAGAGATTGGAGGCAAGGTAGAGAGGGAGAGACGCGAGAGATAATGGAGGGAGGAGTCACGGAAGAAGATATGGGTTTCGAAGGAGAGATTGGAGGCGAGAGCAAAAGAAGCGTGAGAGAGAATGGGTTTTGGGAAGGAATGAATGTTTTTTTTTAATTTAATTTATGCTCTAAAACCCGCTGCTGAAATCTGAAAAAGAAATTTAAAATTTGAAAATTCATGTTTCTACTTCCACGACGGTTTTAAAAACGGTCGTGGAAGCTTCAGCTTCTACAACCGTTTTTGAAAACCCAGTTTGGTACCATATTTTTGGCGTACTTTCCACGACCGTTTTTTAAAAACGATTGTAGAAGCTCTGTCATGGAATCCATATTTTGTAGTAGTATAAGAAGCTAATTTAATGCATTCATGAATATTGTGGCCCTTGATTAAACTAAACTGGTTAAGGAATATGTTCATTCTTTATGTTGTTGTTTTTGACAAGACACACACTAGGTTAAATTTGGTTCTAATTTCAATTTTGTGTTCGTGTTTTAAATTTGTTTAGGCTCCAACATGAATAGGGTATTATTTAAAATAAAATTTTCATATATCTAACAGTTCAAATATGCTAGCTTTGTTGATAAAAGTTATGTTGGTTTTGTAAACCAAAACTGGCAAAACACTAGTGGAAGCATGAGACTGTGAATAACAAAAATTTCTTAAATTTTCATCATCGTATTATAGTTATATTAATTTAATATATAAACGAAGTAGAGAATAAGGATTGTATTGTCATCTGATTAGGTTGACTCTATTAAAATAAACTTTCGAACCCACAAACGATTTTATCATTTAAGACCACTTTCTTTCATACCTTACCTTCATCGCATTATTAAACGAACAGATGAGCATTCTTATTGAGGGATTGATTCACGTACTCACTTTTTAGTATTCTTGTTTTGTCTCTCAATACATGAGAAAAAACAAAGAGTGTAAATGAGAATTCTTCTCTTTTTGAGTTTCTTATTTGATTAAACGTCTACAACCCAAAAATAATAATAAAAAAAATTTACTACCTTGATATAAATCATATTTATAGAGCAAGATACGTTACCCAAAACTTCCATCTTGAATTTTAAATTCCATCTTGAATTTTAAATAGAGATAATAAGGGAAATGCATAAATGAGACTTGGTATAAAAAATAATAGCATAAAATTTGAAGAATAGTAAATGATAACATAATTATATTATTGAGATATTAAAATATCCAAATTACCCTCACATTCAAACCCCTCTCTTCTCTCTTCTCTCTCATCAGATCTCTTCACTCTCTCAGGCTTCTCTTCTCCCCTCCTCTCTGTCATCGCCGTCGAGAGAGACGATGATGAGGTGTTTAAAGATCTCTCTTATTTAGTCGGTGCATTTGAAGATCTACCCTTTGATTTATGTTTGTCTATGCAAAATCGTGGAAAATACAAATTTCATAGCCAGTCTTTCTATACGTTATTTGGGTCCCCATTTATATGGTTTACCGCCCAGATAATGAGGATTTTTCGGGTTATCTACTAATCATGTAGCATTTTGCAGAGAGAGACAGAGTGGGTGTGGGATTCTGGAAGAGAGAGGTAGGTGAAAGGAGAGAAAAATTGGAAATACAATAATTATTTTAAAGAAAAAAAATCAAAATATGCTATAATTTATCATAATTTAAAAAACCTATAAGTTACCATTTCCTTTTTAAATATTCTCAACATTTAAAATTAAGAACAATATGAAATTGAAAACTAATTATATTATTTTCATAGTATAATATAATTATAACGAGAGATTGTGGTAGAGTCTCTCCAAATGACTCTATCGATAGAGTCCTTTTTTAACTGTTAGATTTAATCGAACGGTTGACATATCATGGTTGTACCATTATTATCATAGACCTTACCTCATATAAACTTTTCTACCCTAAGTATTCTCCGTCGCCGGCGACCCACCCCCGACGCGGGCGACCCACCTCCGGCCCTAGCCCCGACTTGCCGATCGGCCGCCGGCGACCCCCTTTCTCTCTCTCATCCCCTCTCTCTTCTCCTCTCCCGCGGCAACCCAACACCGATGACCCACCACCGGCCCCCCTCTCTCTCTTCCCCTTTCTCTCTCTTTCTTCCCCTACGGCCCTCCCCTACCCGAGGCCCCCTCCCCCGGCCTCCCCCACCCCCTCGGCACCTCCCCCGGTGAACCCCCGGCACGCCCTCGACGACCCCACCAGTCCCCTCTTTCTCTTCCCCTTTCTCTTTCTTTTCCTCTTTTCTCTCTCTCTCTTCCCGGCCCTCGACCCCCCCACCCCCGGCAGCCCGGCGCCCCCTATCCCACCCCACCCTACCAGACGCTGGTGGAGGTGGGATGGGGGGGCACTCGGCGGCCAGGGGTGTGGAGTCGAGGGTTGGAAAGAGAGAGAGAAAGAAAAGATAGAAAGGGGAAGAGAAAGAGTGGGCCGGTGTCGGGGGGATGCCGGGGGGTCGTCGAGGGAGGTGCCGGGGGAATGGGGGGAGGCCATGGGAGGGGGGCCTCGGGGGAGGGTATGTCGCAGGGGAAGAGAGAGAGAGAAGAGAGAAAGGGGAAGAGAGAGAGGGGGGTCACCATCGGCCGGCCGGCCGGGGGTGGGTCACTGCGGGAGAAGAGAAGAGAGAGAAAGGGGGGTCGACGGTGGCCGACCGGGGCTAGGGCCGGAGGTGGGTCGCTGGCGTCAGGGGTGGGTCACCGACGTTCATCACCGGCGGCGAGATGGTCACCGGCAACGGAGTATACTTAGGGTAGGAAAGTTTATATGAGATAAGGTCTATGATAATAATGGTACATCTCTGATATGTCAACTGTTCGATTAAATCTAACGGTTAAAAAAAAGACTCTACCGGTAGATACTCTACCACAGTCTTTTCCATAATTATATATTTATATTTATATCATTTATATATTTATGTGCGCCGATGAAACAGGAAACGTTGGTTTCCTAGTTTCCGTACCCTCCCCCCCCCCCCACCCCTTTTTTTATTATTTTAATTATATATCCTGTTGGTTTCCTAGTTTCCGTACCCTCCCCCCCCCCCACCCCTTTTTTTATTATTTTAATTACATAATATATATATACATATATAAATATATCACATATAAATACATATATGTATACGTAATCTGGAAAGAAGAAACGGTTGTCCTTCTTTCCCTTTCCGCTATATATACACCTTAATATATATATATATATATATATATATATATTATAAATATTAAATTTAAAATCTAATTTTAAATATAAGTATTTATAATCTCACAAATAAGAAACTAGATATCAATCTGCACACTGGTAGAGCCTACCTACCAGCAGTAGGCGCATATATAGTGGGCCTGCATCATCTAATTTTAATTTTAAAATAACCTCCATTATTTAAATAACATAATTAATTCATAATTAATTTTTGGGTAACAAATAAATATTTGTGAGAATAAAATATAAAAGCAGACAATCTCTTTTATATTTTATATCACACATTTGTGAGCTAAAAATACAATTAATCAAATGCACTTGTTCAATTACTAACGAAGACGGTGTGGGGAACAATGGACCAATAATTTCAAACTCCAATAAATTTGATAACTAATCAAACTCTTTAATTAATTTATCAACTTTATTAATCACAGAGTTACTCAAAATTATAGATATAAAATTACTCAAAGAATAGAGTCGTCCATTTAATATAGCCATTACATATAGATTGACCCTTCATAAATAATTCATAATTAGAGCAAGATGAAATCTATTAATCTCTCTAATTACATCTTAATCCTTGAGTTCCATTGATTCTCTAATGAATGATAAATTCATGAAATTAATCACGAATTGAGCACTCATACTATTCAAGTCCCGAATCAATACGCAAATGAATTATTTGTTTAGTTCTTAAATAAAAAGGAATGGATTCCATCTTGTAATATTAACATTCCTAGTTACTTACTTCATCATATATCTCCAAAATACAAAAAATAAGATTAGATAATTAAATCCGTATCGAGTAAATCAAAATATATGATTCTATTAATAAGAGTCTGTTAATAAATCAGTATTAAGATCATTTTAAATATGACCATCGGTTGACATGATAAGAATTTGTTATACTTAACGGAAATTATAATCCATTTATATCACATTACATCCCCGTCCTACATCATCACATTATATATAGTGTATTCATTAAATGTCTCGCTACATTAACGGTTCGAATAAGACCGTTTTATTCTTAATAGTAATGACATGCATTAGTGATATTCAATTAAAGATTCCATATTTTTACTGGCTATCCAATTAAATTATTGATTACTTATCATGAAGTGTTTTAATTATCATCCTTAAATATTATCTTCTAGTATATAATTCTTATATACACTATTTAAGGTCACAAAGATAATTATAAAATTTTAATGATATTTATTAAGTATCAAACGTACATAGATGTACAACAATGAAATAAAACATTTATTTACATTAATCGCAATAAAATTGTAGCATCATATGCTTTACGAGCATCAATCCCAACAAGTTAAACTTGTGCGTTGAGTACCAATTACCTTCATTAAAAAAAATTTTTTTTTTCTTACTAGGTCTAAAATTTTAGGTAACAATTTGCTCAAAATATTTAATTTTTTGGGCCGATGAACTCACTCTTTTTTATTTTTTCCCTGATTTTCTAGAGAGTTACACAATGGTAAATGCTAGAGGAGATCATCACATTACAATTGAAGTTGATGCTCTGGCAAATGAATTAAAGAATACAATGAGAACTGCAAACTCGACGATGCCACCTCAACGATGCATCTTCAAAGTCCCAAACATATTGAAAAGGCACAATCCGAAAGCTTATACACCCAACGGATTTTCCATAGGGCCCTATCATTATGGCGAGGAACATCTCCATGCCACACAAAATATCAAACTCAAGTATTTGCACGATCTCATCTCCGGTTTTGAAGATCCAGACACGGTGTTAAGGACTCTCATTGGAGCCATTAGTGAGGTTCAGCAGAATGCTCGTGATTGTTACAGCGACCCTTTTGACTATATCAGTGCAGATGAGTTCGTAAAAATTTTGGTACTTGACGGCTGCTTTCTCATCGAGCTGTTCCGTAGGAATGCAGATGAGAAGCTTCAAAAAGATGACGACCCTGTATTCACGGTGAGTAGTGTGTCTAAACTTTTAGGCCATGATTTCATATTGCTAGAGAACCAAATTCCTTGGATGGTTCTGGAGCTTTTGTATGGCATAATTGACTGGAAACTCGAAGACTCGTCGCTTCAATCTCTAAGTTCACTGGCCCTATACTACTGCTATTGTACCGGTGCCATCTTTGCGGAAATTGATGATGTTCTCAGGATTCTATTTGTTTCTGGGAAACATGAGAGCAGCAAGCATATTCTTGATCTCTTGAGGAACTCCATGGTGTTATCTTCTAGTATTACAGAAGTTAAAGTAAAAGATGGTGGATGGAAATCCATGCCTTCAGCTACAACACTGAGGGAGGCTGGAATCAAGTTCAAGAGGGGTACATCACTAAATTCCTTCCTTGATATTAAATTTGAAGATGGTGTCCTCGAAATTTCACCACTAATAATTCAAGAAGACACAGAAACTCTCTTTCGAAACCTCATCTGCTTGGAGCAGTGTCTTCCGAATTGTGAACCTATAGTTACTTTTACGCCGTACTATTAGACGACCTCACCAACACTAAAGAAGACATGGAGATACTTTGCAAAAGGGGGATCATTGATAACTGGTTGAAAATTGATGATGCTACGGAATTCTTCAATCCACTCTATGATGACGTTTTTATTCAAAAATTCCACTATGCCCATCTAGTTGGAAAAGTGCACGAATATTGTGGACGCCGTTGGCCAAGATGTCGAGCAGTGTTCATGCATGAATATTGGGCATTTTCTTCCATGGCTGCAGCCACAATCCTCCTGATTCTTACCGTCGTGCAGACCGTGTTTACCATCTTTCAAGCGTTTGCTTAGCAATATGCACCATATCTGTTCGATGGAGAAATAATGTAAACGTTTTCCTTTGGACTAGCCTATTTTGTATCTTTATATTTCTGTTACAAGTCGAACGTTGTTTTCGGGGAGCTGGGCAGAAGGAAAAGAGGCTCCCAGCTGATTGAATTTTTTAACTTTTCAAAAAAAGATAAAATCTGATATGAAAAATAACGTAGGAGGTGAAGAAGAAGTTTTTCAACCATTGCCTTTGTGGGCTTTCTTTTCTATTTGCTGGCTATTTGGTTGTCGTTTATCCTTTTATATTTTAGTTGCGTATCGTTTTGGCCTTTATGTTTCTTTACTGTAATTAAACAAGAAGTATTTACACAAAATAGCCAATCCTGAGCACCCCTTCTAATTTATAAACACTAAAAAAATATTTACGGATTTGAACAAAATTTAAAATTCATTCTTTTTTTCTTCCATGTTTACCCTTCAATAGTTGTTGACTTTTTTTTTTAAATTGAATCAAATTTTCCATACAAGATTTCGTTTTTAGATGTATCGTTAATGTTTTACCTACTTTTAAGGGAGGAAGTTTTTTCCTTTTAAACTTCTTAAATTATCTGTAAACAAGTTTTTTTTTAATTATTTTTTAAGGAGAGGAAGCACGTATTTTAAAAGGAAAGGTTTTTTTTTTCATTATTTTTTCATTTGAATACTTAAGAAACATGTTCCTTTTTTTTTTTCCAAAAAAAAAAAATGTTCTTTTACTTTAAAACGAAAAAAAAAAGTGCCATTCCTTCCTTAGATTTGTTTTTTGTTTTCTATTGACCGTCTACAAATGATTATGTTCGCCATTGATTTTTTTTAGGTTAATTTCACTTTTAGCACCTCTGAAAAAAATAATGGTAAAAACAGCAGTACTTTTTTTTCTATTCAATTTCAGTACTTAAAGTGGGACCCAGTAACATTTAATGTATATCAAATTACAGATTTACCCTCATCTCCTACCCACTAAAGAATCTCTTTCCCTCGCATGGCCCAAAAAAGTTTTTCAAACCACCATGTACAGTGGTTTAGAGCGAGAAAATTGAAATCTAGAGAGAGAAAGAGTCACCACCCACAGGAAGCTTATTTCATTTTTCACTTTTCCGCCTAGCCCCCCACCCATTTTGAAACCCAAATCTTCATATAATATAGAGAAATTTTCATCTACAGAGAGAAACTTCCATTTAGAGAGAGAAACTTTCATTTAGAGAGAGAAACTTCCATCGAAAGTTTTTTTTTTAAATCTAACATTTTTTGCCATTTTTGAGTAAAGGTCATACCTTTTATGACCCTTTTATGACCATCCGGTCATAACCGTTATGACATATGTTTAAAAATGACCAAAAATGTTATCTTTAAAAATAAAAAAAAAAAACTTTTACTGGATTTATAAAAAATATATATATATATATATGTTATAACCATTATGACCGGATGGTCATAATAATGGTTATGACCTTTACTCAATGTTATCTTAAAAAAAAAAAAAATGGTCATAACCATTATGACCGGATGGTCATAATGGTTATGACATTTACTATTTAATAGGCCAAAAATATTATCTTAAAAAAAAAAACTTTCGATGATTTATAAAAAAAAAAAAAAATTGAACATAACCATTATGACCGGATGGTCATAATGGTTATGACCTTTACTATTTAATAGGCCAAAAATATTATCTTAAAAAAAAAACTTTCGATGATTTATAAAAAATAAAAAAAAAAATTGGTCATAACCATTATGACCGGATGGTCATAATGGTTATGACCTTTACTATTTAATAGGCCAAAAATATTATCTTCAAAAAAAAAAACTTTCGATGATTTATAAAAAAAAAAAAAAAAAATTGGTCATAACCATTATGACCGGATGGTCATAATAGTTATGACCTTTACTATTTAATAAGCCAAAAATATTATCTTAAAAAAAAACGATGATTTATAACCAAAAAAAAAAAATGGTCATAACCATTATGACCGGATGGTCATAATGGTTATGACATTTACTATTTAATAGGCAAAAAAAATCCAGCAAAAGTTTTTTTTTTATTATTAAATAGTAAAGATCATAACCATTATGACCATCCGGTCATAATGGTTATGACCAATTTTTTTTTTTTTTTTTTATAAATCATCGAAAGTTTTTTTTTTTAAAATAATATTTTTGACCTATTAAATAGTAAAGGTCATAACCATTATGACCAACCGGTCATAATGGTTATGACCAATTTTTTTTTTTTTATAAATCATCGAAAGTTTTTTTTTTTTTAAGATAATATTTTTGACCTATTAAATAGTAAAGGTCATAACCATTATGACCAACCGGTCATAATGGTTATGATCAATTTTTTTTTTTTTTTTATAAATCATCGAAAGTTTTTTTTTTTTTAGATAATATTTTTGGCCTATTTTTTTTTTTTTTTATAAATCATCGAAAGTTTTTTTTTTTTTAAGATAATATTTTTGGCCTATTAAATAGTAAAGGTCATAACCATTATGACCATCCGGTCATAATGGTTATGACCAATTTTTTTTTTTTTTTTTTATAAATCATCAAAAGTTTTTTTTTTTTTTTTTAAGATAACATTGAGTAAAGGTCATAACCATTATTATGATCATCCGGTCATAATGGTTATGACATATATATATTTTTTTTTTATAAATCCAGCAAAAGTTTTTTTTTTTTTTTTAAGATAACATTTTGGTCATTTTTAAACATAGGTCATAACGGTTATGACCGGGTGGTCATAATAGTTATGACCTTTACTCAAAAATGGCCAAAAATGTTAGATTTAAAAAAAAAACTTTCGATGTAAGTTTCTCTCTCTAAATGAAAGTTTCTCTCTCTAAATGGAAGTTTATCTCTGTAGATGAAAATTTCTCTATATTATATAAAGATTTGGGTTTCAAAATGGGTGGGGGGCTAGGCGGAAAAGTGAAAAATGAAATAAGTTTCCTGTGGGTGGTGACTCTTTCTCTCTCTAGATTTCAGTTTTCTCTCTCTAAACCACTGTACATGGTGGTTTGAAAAACTTTTTTGGGCCATGCGAGGGAGAGAGATTCTTTAGTGGGTAAGAGATGAGGGTAAACCTGTAATTTGATATACATTAAATGCTACTGGGTCCCACTTTAAGTGCTGAAATTGAATGAAAAAAAATACTGCTGTTTTTACCATTATTTTTTTTAGAGGTGCTAAAAGTGAAATTAACCCTTTTTTTATTATAATCATGATTATGTTATTTTTGTAATGATTAATGTTTTAATACAGTGAAAATATTAATATAATCATATAATAATAATTCGGTCCTTTTAACAATTATTATCTTATAAAAATTTTATCATTATATTACATGATAAGTAACATCTAACTAATCATATAGTGTATGTTACAATGACTGTATTAGTTAATGAAAAAACTCCACATACCATATTTCTTTTTTCTTTTCCGGATCACTATTATTTTGATCGTGTCATTAAACCCAAAAAAAAAAATTCACCAAATATAGTTTCATACCTCATCCATTCGATATTAACATCAAATACAAAAAATGAAGAGAAAATGTTTTTAGGGAATGTGAATTTCTGATTTTCATATATATATATATATATATATATAATGGGTAACATAATTACAATGGCTATTTTTAGGATGAAATTTGTCTTTTTTTTTTCTTTAAATTAGATTTAAGGGTATTTTTGTCAACATATTATAATTTGTTTTAATTTTTGTTCAATTTTGTAAATAGGCTTGCTTGTAAACACTTTTCAAAAACTTACCTCTAATTTGACCATATATGTAAATAGTCCATTAAACACAGTGTTTTGTGGTTTAGAGTTAGGGCTATATATGGTATCTTTGTTGAACAAGGAGGATGAGAGATTTGAGATACTGAAGAACAAAGGTGCGCTTCTTTCATCTTCCAACCATGGATTTGACTATTTTCTGACTTCTTGCTGCATCATGTGGTATCAAAGCATCGGCTACGCTCCGCCACCGCTGGCGACAGAAGAGGGAGACCCATCAACGAAGATCGTGGGTTGCTTGGAGACGAAGATTGGGAGTTCTATCGAGTACGACGTGTGTGAGAGAGATTGTAATATCTCTCATTACCATTGGGTAGTGAAAATAAAAGTCCCACATAGAAAGAGCACAAACAAGCATTGTAGTATAAAATGAAACAAGTGATGTGTAAGTATTACTTATGTATGGTGGAGACTATGCTAATATTATGCAACACCACGATTGGGCCCTTATTAGGGCGCACTCTGCACTTCGCACGTACGCATCGTCGCTAGGAGTCAAGGAGCAATCTCTTTTTCAATGCAGTGTTTTTTCCAAATTAAATCTGGACCGTTGTTTTTGATCGAGCAAGATCTAACGATCAGATTTGAGTGGTTTCAGATTTAATTTAAACTGTTAATTGAATTATTTCAATCTAACGGTCATAATTATTTCTGATGACCAACAGATACGTTTTTTGACTGAAAAGGCACCTTTTAATTTAAAAGTTGTGTTTGTTAAATCAAAAGGTGCGACTGTTATTTCTGTTGCAACTGTTGGGTCAAAAGGTGCAATTGTTGTATCTGTTGCAATGCTTCATGAACAGGTGCAATGAAAGTCTATAAAACTCCAGTTTCTGATGTTAGATTCATCTCTTGTTCTGGATTTTAATAAGATTGCTACTTATTAAATTCGTGGGTTTGTTGTATCTTGGAGGTAATTTGCTAACACACCCGATAACAAACTATTCGTAGTGGGGGCAAATAAAACCTTAAGGAAAGTAATTCCTACGCCTCAAACCCTTTTGATTTTCTCTACTTTATTCCGTTTCTATACACCAAAACAGTTTTCCACCGCCCACTTTTCTTCAACAACGTGAAACAGATTCGACATCCCAAGTCGAGTTTCCGTTGATTCTGCTATGGGAATGGTCCGACTCAGACCTCAGCGGCAGCTGGAAGCCGAAGATGTCCCTCCGGAACCATTGTTGGACGAACCTAGAGCGGAGGACGTTGTGGATTTTAGAGTTGGAGTGCCCAACGTGGTCCAACGACGAACAATGTGGGAAAACCAACGGAGCATAGCGGGAGATGTGCTACCTTGGGTGAAATCGTCAAACCAACAAAGAGCAAAGGAGTCTCTACGAGTAGATTTTGGGGTTTCTCATCAAGATGATTCCAGAGGTGAGCGAACACACGATGGCGAAGATCAAGGGCGCTATCGGACTAGGGTTTTTAGATTACGAGGCCAAGGCCAATAATACGGAGGAAACCAAAGTTAAGTTGAATGTTGTTGAATCCATTAAACAAGATTTGTTGTCGGTGGATCCAAGTACAACACCAGGTGGCTTTGGAAACGGTGTGAAGGAAGCTTTGGTGTCTGATGACCAAATAATTATTCCACCAACCAGCTTTGGGAGTATCTTGGCTAAGGACAACCTAAAGAACAAGAGCTGAAAACTGAAAGCAAGGATTCATCAGTCAACATGTTGGTGCAATCTGAATTTGATTTGCAACACCAGGACTTTCTGCAAGAATAATGGTCTCTTACTGGACTTCATATCACGAGTTTGGCTTCTATGACCTCCTTTGTCGTGAAGATAAAAAGATCCCACATGGTTTATCTTGTCATCATGAAACTATCACCAACCAAGAGTGAACAAACAAAGGAACAAATTGGTAAGATTGAAATTTATTTCCTGAAAAATAACTTTAAAACGCAGAAATAATCAAAACCAGTATGGCATGCTATTGACAGGAACTAGCAAAGTATGGATAGTTAAATTACCACAATTGCACCTGATAAGCAAGAGAGTTGCGTCATCGGCATATCACCGAGAAAACCTTCAAGTAAGCATGGTTGTCGTTTTGTTTTCAATTCATTATAACTTTCAA
>CM046364.1:10927688-10955089 GCA_025413025.1 Ficus hispida | reverse complement strand
CTTGATAATGGTAAACAAGGTCTGTACGAAGGTAAGAAGCAGGAGGATAGCGGCTGCAATGACCGAAACAAGTGCCCACGGGTGTTTGAAATAATCACGCATCAGCACTGTTCGATATTTTGGCCAACGGTGTTGACAATATTCGTTCACTTCTGCAGTCAGATTCGCATAGAAAAAATTGTTCTACGAAGTATCGTGGTAGAGTCGATTGAAGAGCTTCATAGCATCATCAATATTCAACCAGTTGTCAACGATCCCACTTTTGCAAAGTATCTCCATGTCTACGGTAGTGTTGATGAGGTTGTCTAATAGTTTGGCGTAAGAAGTAACTATATGAGGGCAATTCGGAAGACACTGCTCCAAGCAGATGAGGTTTCGAAACACAGATTCTGTGGTCTCTTGAATAAGTATTGGCGGAATTTCGAGAACACCATCTTCAAATTTAACATCTAAGGTGAATACTGATGTACTCTTCTTGAACTTGATTCCAGCCTCGCGCAGTCTTGTAGCTGAAGGCAAGGATTGCCATGTCAAAGTTTGATGATTCTGTGTTGTTATACTAGAAGATAACCATTAAGTTCCTCAACAGATCAAGAATATGCTTGCTCCCACGTTCCCTAGAAAAAAATTGTTGAAAAGCTGTAATAAGATCGGAAGGCACCCTCGAGAGAGGGATACTTACTTTATAGCAGTAAAATAGGACAAATTTTCCAAGGTCAGGCGAATTCCCGGTAATAAGGTCAGGCGAATTCCCGGTAATGTCAAACAAATCTCCAAAACCCGCCAAGGAATTTGGTTCTCTAGCAATATCAGGTCATGACATAAAAATTGGCGCATGAACTCATCGAGAATACAGGGTCATCAGGTTTTTGAAGAGCCTCGTCTGCATTCCTGCGGAACAGCTCAATGAGAAAGCAACCGTCTATTACCAAAATCTTTACAATTCATCCCTAGGGATATGATCAAAAGGTTCGGCGTAACATTCACGAGCCTCTTGAAGAACCTGGTCTGTGTTAATGGCCGCAACAAGATTCCTTAACTTCATCCTTCGATCTGTACCAGGTAAGCGGGAGATGAGATCGCGTAAATACTTGAGTTTGATGTTTTGTGTGGCTTGGAGATGTTGCTCGCCATAATGATAGGGTCCTATGGAAAAGGCATTGGGTGCATAGGCTTTTGGGTTATGCCTAGACAATATGTTTGGGACTTTGAAGATGCAGCGTTGAGGTGACTTGGTCAAGTTTGGAGAGTCCATCATCCTGTCTAAATCATTTGTTACATGATCTCCTCTAGCATCTGCCATTATGTTGATTTCGTGATATTCTATAGGAAATCAAGAGAAAGGAGAATTCTTTAGCAAAAAGAAAGAGAAAAGTTTACGAGCCAAAAAATTATATTCTTATAGCAAGTTAAGGCCAAATTGTAGCATGAAGTTGAATTTGTAAGTATAGTAAGTGTCAAGGGTGAAAATGTCGAAACTGGTGGAAATATTGGTGCTTGGATTTTATGAAAATATCATTAGTGGAGGAAATCAAGGATTGACTAGATCATAAGATTTTTTTTTTAATGGAGTTAAATTCGTGATTTTCTTTTTTAAACCTAACTTATAATTTGCAAAAAGATAGTGAGCAGAGATTAAGAGAGATAAAGAGACATATCCCCAAATCTCAATATTATTTATACCAAGAAGTTATATATTCTAAATATCTTTGAATCTGCTATAAGCTTCTTTTGCATGAAGTTATGAATGTAAGGTATCTGTCTTAGGTTGACTTTGAACTATTTGTTAATTTATTTACATGCCCTTATTAATTAAATTAATATGATTATTTTTTAAAAATTATTATGAACACTTCTTAACATGCAGATTTAGTGTATATTTATTACTTTAAATTTTGATTCGAGAGTTATTTAATTTACGTATCATTAATTATATTAAAGTTTTATCTAAGCTTAGTGTTTTAGGATATCTTTTCATAAATTATGTCAATTTCTAACGATATCTTATTTGTACAAAATCTAGGTACCAATATTTTTATGAATAGAGATATTTTCATCCTCGGTGGAAATTAGTGTCAAATAGGGAACTAGTTATCTTACACTCTTGAATTTTTAAGTGACTCTAGAATAAATTATAAGGTGTTGGTCTCTAAATTTTTAACCTTATGCAACTCTGGTCCTTCATATTTTTTTCGTAGTTAGAATATACCTAAACTATTAAAATATTGCTACAATAGTACTTTATGTTAATTTTTGGATATAATCCATTAATTAGCATCACTTTTTGATTAAATTACTAACGAAATTTATTCAAAATTGATTAAAAAAATGACTATTGTAGCAAAGTTAAATAATTTAGAGGCACTCTGTTATTTTTTCATTGCTGGAATGACTATAAACAATTTAAAACATTGTTATAGTAGTTTTTTCCGTTAATTTTTAGACGGAATCTATTAGTTAGCATTATTTTTTAAATAAATTACTAACAGATACCGTTCAAAAATTAACATGAATGACTATTGCAATAATATTTTAATAGTTTAGTAATATTTCAACTACGAAAAAAATTCAAAAAACAAAGTTGTACAATATTAAAAGTTTAGGAACTAACTGAGCAACCCTAAATATAACACATAAATTAGCTAATTATCAATCAAACCACTGTCCCTTCTTATCATATATATATATATATATAAATCAAACCACTAAGTATATGGTTAGTATATAGAAGTGATTATTTGTACAATAAGTGATAAGCATATATTTGAAAATTAAGAAAAATAATTTAAAAGGTTATATTGACATCTAATTCAATACCATAAATCCATAATATCATGCAAGAGGAAAGAATATCAAAACAAAAGGCTTTTAGGAGGTGGAAATGTCTATTTGATCTTAAGAACGAGTATTTTTGCTTCTTATATCATGTGAAAGCATTACAGATTGGCTCTTTCTTCTTCTAGCTCTCGGATCTGGCTTTATGTTTAGCCCAAATCCTTGATAAGAGTTGATATTTTTAAGTATGGAATAAAATTGCAAGCCCCACTTCAAAAAAAAAAAAAAAAGCATTTAAGATTGTAGGAAAAATAAATAAATAAATATGTATATATGTATATATGAATTTGACCACATTCAAAAATAAATTTTATCATATGGCATGACACTTTTTGATATTTATTGAAACTCACATAGAAAATTTTAGATATCGTGCAAAAAAGTGCCAAAATACAGAAAGTCTACAGAAATATTGATGAGAATATCTAGTTTAAAATAAAAACTCTTGGTAAGTACTCGTTTAGTTTAGCAACAAACACTCTTTCTTTCCTCCTATATTCCCTCCCCCCCCCCCCCCCCCCCCCCTCTGATTTTCTCCAAAAACAGCTGAAATATAAACATAGATCATATGCATTCCAGTGATCAGTGCTAAACCAAATTCAGGAAATAGTTGATCATGCTCTAGTTTCACTCTTTTTTTTTTTTATGGCATAAGAACTATATCTCCTATTTATTGAAAAAGAAATAAAAACACTTTAAAATGTCGAATCTAAGAACTTCTACCCAATTCTCTTGCCTCCCACCTAAATAATGTTATATATATAAAACACCTCTCTTTTTTACAGCAATAGACCAAATAGGCAATGAAAATTATTTTAAATATAAAAACAAACGAACAAAAGAAGGAAAAAAAAGAGTACGAAAAAGTAAATTTGAGTAACTACAGAAACGACAGTCCGGGTACATAAGAGAATTCATACCACTAAAAGTACTTCTTCAACGGAGTTTCAGTTTGTGTGGACAAGTTTCAGCAAAGATTTCCCTTTCCCAAAGTAGCTAGCTAGGATTAAAGATGCAGCCCAAAATGCACAAATAATGGAGGAACAAAGAAAGAAAGGGCTGTCGCTGAAATTCGGTTGAGAATGGGCAAATTTATAGCTATTAATTGGCTTAGGGGTTGGCTGGGCATTAATATCGGACAAAAGTTTTCTATTGTTCTGTCTTTTTCTTTGAAATTAAGGAAATCTATTTCAGTGTTCACATATTCAAATATCTCTTTTTCATTTTTAAAAAACTTGAACTTTAAAAGTCTAATTTTCTTATATCAAACCAAAATGAGATTTTTTTTAATTACATAAAATGAAGAGAGTAACGAAACAATATTCATCTTGTTATTTTTTCTAAACACATTTTAAATTTTTTCACTTTTTAATTCAAACAATTTGATTTTTAACCAAATATACATTTTCAAAACTCAACTCGGTATTAGTTAAAACATTTCCAAAATTCTAATTAATTAGTATTTCAATACGTACCCCGGTCTTCTTTTTCTTTGTATTTTTTTTTTTTGGGGTGGAAATCTTGAAAGAAGTAATTTCTCATGTAGCTAGATATTTTAGTCGTCCTTCGGAAGGATCTCTCTCTCTCTCTCACGGCTTCGTTTGGCGTTTTGTAAAATTATTGTCCACTTGATTTTTCCACGTTTTGCAAAATTATTGTCCACTTGATTTTTCTTTTATATTCACTTTTTTTTCCCCTCTCTTTAATCTCCACTTGATTATATCATTCAATGCAAAATAAATGAAAGGAAATGGCATAACTAGGTTTTACTGAATAAAATGATATTATTACTAGCTCATTTGTTCCAACATGAATTATTGAATGTTTGAGTCGTCATGTGGATTTTTTTTCCTTGGACTTCACGCACCAATTGATGTTGCATTATAATTTTGAATAAAATTCAAAAAATCCCCCTAAAATTTCAACAAAATGTTGCAAATGTCCTCGAGTTTTTATAACTAAGAAGATCACTGTAGTAAAGTATGAAAAATTCCCTACCATATAAATTTAAGTTGTCACGCAACATATAAAATTTAGGTTCAATTTTATTACCGTCACCTCATATTAAATCATAATAATATTTTATAAAACAAAAATATTGAAATTTAAAATCTGAAAGTTTAAAATATAATCTATTGGTGGGTATTTTTTGTCATGCATTCCAAAAAATTCTCCCCTTACTAAAAAAATATTGACTAAAACATTAAACCTCTATGAGTAAAATGTGCAGTAAGAATACCAAATAATGTCTTTTAATCTATGATCAGGAATTGTTATAAAAATTGATTATAACTAAGTAATTTAACAAAATAGATTTTAAAACCGAATTTCTCCAAATTTAAAGAAAAACCAAAACGAAGAATACAAAAACCTAGTTTTTCTTCTCCTCCTTCGTCCATTGACTCATAAACTTGTAGCTCGTCAAAGACTGCAAAGAAGAGGAAGCTTCAACTGAAATCTCCTCGTAACCAAGTACTAGAGGGAAAAGTTGATGCAGAAAAGTATACATTTCAATCAACACAAGGGGTGCTTTCTGAATTTTTTTTTTCTTTATTTTCTGGTAGATGAGTTAAACATTAATTACTAGAAAGGGAGGAACTTAATGCTATTACGGACTCGCGTTCCAGCAAAATCATTAGGTGCAGAGCAACATTAAAACACGAATAATATTCATAAAGCTACTATTGTTCAATCTGACAGGGTTGAACCTGAGCCTCTCACAAAAAATGGAACCAAGCTCTACAAGGGACAACTACTCAATCCCTCTAGGTTGAATCCTTTTTTTTTTTTTTTTTAATTAACAACATCTAGCATACCTTTGTTCAGCCAATCAAATTGGGAAAAGCGTCTAATCAAACTAGTTGATTATCAATGTAAAAATATTACATTTCAATCACGAGACTGATACAATATAATAACACATATTAATCACGTTATGAGATGACATATGGGAAGAGTGTCGTATAGGAGTCCATCTCTATGTATCATGTAGATATATTCAATTCTTGTTTGTAATTGAACTTCTGTAGAGACAAAAACCTCGTAGTAGTAGTGGAAATTTCTTGGAAAGTTGATGGGGGACGAGTGAGGTTGACAAAGCGGGTAGGTCACGTTCTAGATGATGATATTAATATGTTAAAAATTTCCAGTTTGGCGACAAAGTCATATGATATTCTTTTTGAAGGGATTAGAGATGATATTTTTCCACCCACGAGTTAGCAAATAAAATAATATTGTAATTAAGTTTGTAGGTCAAGTCAATCCTATTAGCTTATGTATCCTGCCTTCCACGAAACCTAGTAGAAGAAAAGAAAAAAGGCAAAAGAAAGAAAGAAATTAAGCTGGGAGTCCTTATCAGATATCCATAGTTTTTCTCCATGGCGCCGGCTGGAAATTGTTTACGATGGGACAAGGATAGGGACAAGTTCTTGTCCTCAAATCGAAGGTCGAAGGTTGGGACGTGTGGTCCCCCTCCCGACAAATCAAGAAACAAGTATGCACATTGTTTTTCTCTTAACATATATATTTTTGTATTAATCATAAACCCAATTTCTCTGTATCTTGTTAGAATTCTTTTTTTTTTTTTTTAAGAATATTGAGTACCATATGACGAATTTCAACTTTTTTTTTTTTGAGGATTAGAACATGTACATATATAGGAAAGACAAATTAATTTAGATATTTGTCGATCATAAATATTATCGTGAGGATTAGAACATGTACATATATAGGAAAGAAAAATTAATTTAGATATTTGTCGATCATAAATATTATCGTGAGGATTAGAACATGTACATATATAGGAAAGACACCACCCTAACTCGGGGTTGGAAGGCTGTAGAGCGTGTGTTAGAAAAAAAAAAAAAATTTGAAATATGGTAGCAATTAGCTATACTCTCTCATAAGAAGTACTTCTCTTTTGCCTCAATACTCAATAGTACTCCCAATATTCTTTACATTATCATTTGAAATTATCTTATTTTCTCTGTCATTTGGTCATCTGGCTATGGAGGTAGTTTCTTGTTTGAACTTTTTTTCCCCCCCCCGGAAACAGAGATTATTTGGAAAAAGAAAATTTACTTGAAATTACGTTGTTTTCCCTCTCCGGGCCCTTGTTTCATGGCTTGAGCATTTAGGATGGTCGTTGCAACAACTTGACTAGGCCTTCACTTTTTAAGGGGTGAACTTTCAGAAACTTAGGCTCCATTTGGTGAAATGGTTTGAGTTAAAATTTTTAAGTTTGAGTTGGTTGACTTTTTAAAAACTAGTTATAATTTTTGTTGACTTTTCAGAAAAAGACAAAAACTGAGATGAAAAATTTGAATTTAAGATATTTCACCAAACGGAGCATTAGAATAAGTCAATTAATTTGATCCCTTGTCCTAGGTATAAGTTAATTTGGTATGTGATGGTTATTAACGGCGGAGTCTGAAAAATTTATACATTGGGGCCGTTAAAAAAATAAAGACATAACTGAATATTTTAATTATTGAGTGTGGACAAAAAAAATATATTAAAATAAAATTCTTATAACGTATGTGAATAACTAAATTCTACTGAAATGTTAAGGGTAATACTTGACATACCAATATTTGAGTGGGGATACAGTTAAACTTTTTCTTATATAACTGTGGTATAACTAAAATTTTATAAACTTTTTGGAGTTAAAAAATCAAAATTTCAAAATATGAGCGACGGCGCTTGCCCCTGCTCGCTCATTTATACGCGACTCTGCCACTGATGGTTATGTATATAAATCATGGGTACTTCCACAGTGAGCATGTTATTTTGCACTACCGATAGAGCAAGTATTTGTAGTCATCATTCAATTTTTAATAGTCAAATATTCTGAGTATCCGTATTAAAAAATATACCATACGACATGAGTGTACTCTTATAAATAAATTCTATCGCTAAAATTTAATCAAACAGATAAAAAAACTTGTCTACCGATAACGAAAACGTGTGCTATACTGTAGAAGTACCATAAAGTAGATGCTCACGTCCGGAAAGGTGTTGAATACGCTGTGATGTAGATTCATGGATTCGGCCGGAGCAATTCCAGTTTTGTACAGTTTGAGCTTCTTGTATTAATTGTGTTACTTTTTGAACTCTGCTGTATGAGGATGATCTTGTTAGAGTTGTTCTCATTGCAGAAACACATTTTAGAGATCAGTACACTACAATATCACCAAACAGACAACACTAACGCACTTGCATTTTTTCAAACAACGTGTAACAGAAATATAAAAACACAAGATAGTCTACTCCAAGGAACAAAGGTTTACATAATTTCTCCACAGAACACATTACTCAAGCACATTATATGCCTGAAAGCGGGGATCGTAAGATCGTAAGGTCGATACTTAATGATGGTAAACAAGATCTGTAAGAAAGTCAGAATCAAGAGGATAATGGCGGCAATGACTGAAACAAGTGCCCATGGACGATTGAAATAATCTTGCATGAACACTGTTCGATATCTTGGCCAAGTGCATCGACAATGTTCGTTCACTTTCGCAATGAGATCGGAATAATAGAATTCTTGTACGAAAGTGTTGTCGTAGAGTTGATTGAAGAGTTCTCTAGCATCATCATGTTCAACCAGTAGCCAACGATCCCACTCTTGCAAAGTATATCCATGTCTTCCTTAGTGCTAATGAGTTTTCCCAATAGTATTATTACGGGAAAGAATAAAGAATCCCATGATTATGGGAATGAGATTTGCTGCTGATTTGATTGTATATATGCCAATTATCTTGATTTATTGTAATTGATTGTCTATACATAGTTTCCTAGAATAGGCTAGCTGATGTTCTTTATATGTTTATGCTTTCTCATTTGTATTCAACAAATTAATTCAATATACACAAAAAGGTTCCAATATTCAGTTTCCTTTTTATGGTATCAGAGCGCCGAACCTGGTGACTCTTGAACTCTTCGAACGCTTCCGCAACCTAATCTTTTGTTACAACCGCTATCATGACAGACAAAGGCAACAACGAAACAAGACCAACACCGTCTAAGGCTACTGTAGATGCCTCAGATGCTTTCTCTCTACACCACTCGGACCACCCGGGCATGATTCTTGTCTCCAAAGTGCTTGAAGGGGACAACTACAGCACGTGGAGTCGAGCTATGAAAATTAGTCTGAGTGCTAAGAATAAGATTGGATTTGTCACAGGATCAATCAGGCCACCATCTTCAACAGATAATGCTTTCTCCTCCTGGCAACGATGCAACGACATGGTGATCTCTTGGTTGTTGAATTCCATCCACCCGGACATAGCGAGCAACGTGATTTATGCTGAAACTGCAGCGGAAATCTGGGCGGATCTACAAGAGCATTTCTCGCAAGGAAACGATTCAAGAATTTTTCAAATTAAACGAGATATCGTGGAACATCGGCAGGGGCAGCAATCAGTTTCGGTTTACTACACAAAACTTAAAGCTTTTTGGGATGAACTTTCATCCTATCATGAGCCCTTATGCTACTCGTGTGGTGGATTGGAACAACTCAAGAAAAGGGATGAGAAAGAGAGAGTTATGCAATTTCTCATGGGATTGAATGACAGTTATGCCGCTGTTCGCTCTCAAATCTTATTGATGCAGCCCCTACCAGATACACGTCGAGTTTATTCTCTTGTTCTTCAACAAGAAAAGCAAGTTGAAGTCTCTCTCACTCGTGGAAACATAAATCATCATGCCATGCTTGTAGATTAAAACACCAAGAAGACTCAAGCAAATCAAGTTGAAAAGTACAGGGCGCCACTACACTGTTCCTATTGTGATCATGATTATCATAGCATTGAGAAATGCTACTACCTACATAGATTTCCAGTAGGTCATAAGCTTCATGGCAAGAACGTGAAGCCTCCTAATCAGCGCCAAACTAGTGCTAACAATGTGAAGATAGAACCAAACAAGCCAATGGAGACACGAGGAAAATCGCTTCCAAAAAATGACGGACCGAGGCTCACAACTGACGAATACAACCAATTGATGGCAATAATTCAGAAAAACAATGATGGTAACATTCAGCATTTTGCGAATACCACAGGTATTATTACACCATCATCTTAAATTTCCCCGATTACATCACACTCGGATTTTTGTTGGATTATTGATAGTGGAGCCACGGATCATGTGACATCCTCATTTGAATTGTTGAATTCAAAAGGATTGCCAAGCACAACAACCATCAGTTTGCCAAATGGTGGTCAAACATATATTGAGTCAATTGGTTCATTACATATTACACCTCAAATTAAACTCAATGAAGTCCTCAAAGTTCCACAATTTCGAGTTAATTTATTATCAGTTAGTAAATTAACACGAGCGTTAAATTGCACAATAACCTTCTTTTCTGATTTTTGTGTTGTGCAGGACGCTGCTACGAGGAAGATGATTGGCCAGGGCAAGCAACATGATGGCCTCTACTACCTAACACAAGATCAAAATCCAGCCTTTGCCAACATCATCCGCAAACATTCCAACCTTTGGCACCAACGTCTTGGGCATCCATCATCCGGTCCTCTCCAAATTCTTACCAAAGTCAATCCTGCAATTTATTTTGATTCAAAGCATGTTTGTGAAATTTGTCCTCTTGCCAAACAAACACGTTTAACTTTTTCATCTAGTTTCATTTCTTCTCAATCACCTTTTGAATTAATACATTATGATATTTGGGGACCATATCGAATAAAATCTCATTCTGGGGCTCATTATTTCTTGACAATTGTTGATGATTATACTCGATATACTTGGGTGCATCTCATGAGTTTTAAGTCTAAAACACAGGGAATATTACGGTCTTTTATTTCTTGGGTGGAAACAAAATTTAATTATAGAATTAAAACTCTTTGAACCGACAATGGTACTGAGATTTTTTCTATGAAAGATCACTTAGATGCCAAAGGAATAAATTATCACACCTCATGTACTTCTACTCCACCGCAAAATGTAGTAGTTGAGAGAAAACATCGCCATCTTTTAAATGCTGGGAGGGCTCTTCGTTTTCAAGCAAACTTGCCATTAAAATTTTGGGGAGAGAGTGTTCAAACAGCCTGCTATTTAATAAATCGTTTACCCACACCTCTTCTTTCTCATAGATCCCCATATCAAATACTTCACAACAAACCACCCATATACAACCATCTTCGGACTTTTGGATGTCTTTGCTATGTCACTAATCTTCAACCCACACATAAATTTGATCAAAGAGCCTGTCGTTGCATATTTGTCGGTTATCCTTTTGGTAAAAAGGGTTATCGAGTTTATGATTTAGAAACAAACAAATTCTTTTCTTCTCGAGATGTTGTTTTCCATGAGCATATTTTTCCCTTTCATGCTAATCCGCAAGAAGTACAAAATGATGAGATTGTACTTCCCCTACCTCACATCTCTGAAGAACCAATCATCCTAGAGACTACCGCCCAACAAGCCGATGCTCGTCCTTTATCCCCACCAGTACCTAATCTTGATACTCCCATACTGGCATCACCCCCTACTACTCGTCGATCTGATTGTATCAAACAACCAAGTGTCAAGCTCCGAAATTATCACCTCTACCACACTGCCATGGTTGATCCTAGTCAATCATCTTCCTCGTCAAGCACGCGTCATCCCTTATCCTGGTATGTTTCTTATGCACAACTTTCACCAAAATATCAGAATTTTGCTTGTGCTATTACTACGCTTGTGGAACTTGTGACTTATGAACAGGCAATATTAGATCTAAAATGGCAGGAAGCTATGGATGCAGAATTAACAGCTCTTGAACAAAACAATACTTGGACACTAATGCAGCTTCTTTCTGGTCATCGTCCAATTGGCTGTAAATAGGTGTACAAGATTAAGCATCACTCGGATGGCACAGTTGAGCGATACAAAGCCCAATTGGTGGCGAAAGGCTTCACTCAACGAGAAGGGATCGACTATAAGGAAACATTTGCACCTGTGGCCAAGTTAACCACAGTTCGTTGTTTACTTGTTGTGGCTGCTGTTCGTAATTGGTCACTTCACCAAATAGATGTCCAGAATGCTTTCCTACATGGTGATTTACTTGAAGAGGTCTATATGCAGCTACCTCCTGGTTTTCATCGGCAGGGGGAGACACCTATGGTATGCCGAATCAACAAGTCACTATATGGACTCAAACAAGCCTCTCAGAGTTGGTTTTATAAATTTTCTGAAAGTATTCAGCAAGATGGTTTTCATCAATCGAAGGCCGACTATTCGCTTTTCACGAAAACCTCTGGTAATTCTTTCACAGCCGTGCTCATATATGTAGATGACATGACCATAACAGGCAATGATGACAATGCAATTGCTGCTCTTAAAAGATTTCTCCACACCAAATTCCGCATCAAGGACCTCGGCCAATTACGATATTTCCTTGGTGTTGAAGTTGCTCGATCTATTGATGGTATTTCGATATCCCAACGAAAGTACACTCTTGACATCCTGGATGAAGCAGGTTTGCTTGGGGCCAAACCATTGTCTACACCTATGGAAGAGAATGTCAAACTCTTGCCCATAGAAGGAGAACTGTTAAATACTCCATCCATTTATAGAAGGTTAGTTAGACGGCTCATTTATCTCACCATTACAAGGCCAGAGATAAGCTATTCGGTTCACATTCTAAGTCAATTTATCAAGAACCAAGAAAACCTCACTTAGATGCTGTTCA
This sequence comes from Ficus hispida, assembly GCA_025413025.1. Classification (NCBI taxonomy): domain Eukaryota; kingdom Viridiplantae; phylum Streptophyta; class Magnoliopsida; order Rosales; family Moraceae; genus Ficus; species Ficus hispida. The sequence continues at coordinate 10,942,563 of CM046364.1, read as the reverse complement.
TCACCTTTTGCGATATCTTAAAGGCGCACCTGGGCAAGGATTATTTTTCCCAGCCAAAGGAAATTTACTCTTAAAGGGATTTTGTGATGCAGATTGTGCACAATGTTCGATCACAAGACGATCTGTGATTGGTTATTGCGTTTTTCTTGGAGGAGCTCTTATTTCGTGGAGAACCAAGAAACAAACAACAGTTTCAAGATCCTCAGCGGAATCAGAGTATAGAGCCATGGCTTCCGTTACATGCGAGCTTACGTGGCTCAAGTATTTGTTGGATGACTTACGGGTAGAACACCAACAACCGGCGAAACTGTTTTGTAATAGTGAAGTAGCACGCCACATTGCAGCTAATCCAGTTTATCATGAACGAACCAAGCACAGAGAGATCGATTGTTATGTCGTTCGAGAACGAATTCAGTCAGGTGCTATAGTGACCGCTCATATACCATCAACATGCCAGCTTGCCGACTTGTTCACTAAGCCACTCGGTTCATCAAGTTTTCATTCCTTACTCAGCAAGTTTGGCATTCTCGACATACACGCTCCAACTTGAGGGGGAGTATTACGGGAAAGAATAAAGAATCCCATGATTATGGGAATGAGATTTGCTGCTGATTTGATTGTATATATGCCAATTATCTTGATTTATTGTAATTGATTGTCTATACACAGTTTCCTAGAATAGGCTAGCTGATGTTCTTTATATGTATATGCTTTCTCATTTGTATTCAACAAATTAATTCAATATACACAAAAAGGTTCCAATATTCAGTTTCCTTTTCAAGTATGGCGTAAGAAGTAACTACATGAGCACAATTCGGAAGACGCTGCTCCAAGCAGATGAGGATTCGAAACAGAGATTCCGTGGTCTCCTGAATGAGTAGTTGCGGAATTTCAAGGACACCGTCTTCAAATTTAACATCCAATTAAGATGGATGCTGATGATGTACCTTTCTTGAACTTGATTCCGGCCTCCTTTAGTCTTGAAGGTATGGATTCCCATTCAACACTTTCTACTTCCATAGTACTACAAGATAACCTCAACATATCAAGAATATGCTTGCTCCTATGGTGATCCCTAGAAAGAAATGGCTGAATAAGCGCGTGAATGTTGGAAGGCAAATTCGAGAGAGGGATACTTCCAGTATAGCAGTAATGTAGGACTAAAATAATTAAGTGGGGCGAAGTCCGATCTTCGGGCTTTCTGGTAATGTCAAAACAAAATCTCCAGAACCCGCCAAGGAATTTGGTTCTCTAGCAATATCAGGTCATGACATAAAAAATGGCTCATGCAACTCATAGTGACCATAGGGTCATCATCTTTTCCAAGATCCTCGTCTGCGGTCTTGCGGAACAGCTCAATGAGAAAACAACCGTTAAGTAACAAAATATTTACAAATTCATCCCTAGTGATATGATCAATAGGTTCGGCATAACAATTACGTGCTTCCTCTCCTTAAAAAATAATTTAAAAAAATTTGTTTACAGATAATTTAAGAAGTTTAAAAGGAAAAAACTTCCCCCCTTAAAAGTAGGTAAAACATTTATGATACATCTAAAAATGAAATCTTGTATGGAAAATTTGATTAAAAAAAAAAACATGATAGCATGAAATAAGGATAATTTGTTTTTTTTTTTTTTTCCCATAAAAAGCACTCGTGCATGAATTAAAAACAATAATAATAAAAGTCAACAACTATTGAAGGATAAATATGAAAGATAAAAAGAATCAATTTTAAATTTTGTTCAAATCCATAAATATTTTTTTTTTATTGTTTATATATTAAAAGAGGTGCTCAAAATTGACCTGTAAATACTTCTTGTTTAATTACACTAAAGTAACATGAAGGCCCAAACGAACGTCGAACTAAAATATAAAAGGATAAACGACAACCAAATAGCCAGCAAGTAGAAAAGAAAGCCCACAAAGGCCACAAAGGCAATGGTTGAAAAACTTCTTCTTCACCGCTTACATCATATTTTATCTCATTTTTTATTTTTTATTTTTTCTGAAAAGTCAAAAATATTCAATCAATTTTAATTTAAAAATTTTATCTTAATCTCATGTTCCAAACAAAGACTTATTAAACCCTGACTCAATACTACGTACAAGAAAAAGACAAATTACACTAGACAGTACCAGCATTCTTTCAAATAACATGTAACAGAAATATAAAGATACAAAATAGACTAGTCCAAAGGAAAACGTTTACATTATTTCTCCATCGAATACATATGGTGCATACTGCTAAGCAAACGCTTGAAAGATGGGCCTCAAGATGAGATGCTACTTGATGATGGTAAACACGGTCTGCACGACGGTAAGAATCAGGAAGATTGCGGCTACAACGATGGAACAAAATGCCCACGGGTGTTTTAAATATTCATGTTTGAACACTGTTCGATATCTTGGCCAATGGCGTCCACAATATTTCTTCACTTTTTCAATTATATCGGTATAGTAGAACTTTTCAACATAGGCGTCATCATAGAGTTGATTGAAAAGCTTCGTAGCATCATCGATATTCAACCAGTTGTCAACGATCCCACTCTTGCAAAGTATATCCATGTCTTCTGTAGTGTTGATGAGGTTGTCTAACAGTATGGCGTAAGAAGTAACTATAGGATCACAATTCGGAAGACACTGCTCCAAGCAGATGGGTTTCGAAAGAGAGATTCTGTGTCTTCGTGAATTAGTAGTGGTGAAATTTCGAGAACACCGCCTTCAAATTTAATATCAAGGATGGAATTTGGTGATGTTCTGCTCTTGAACTTGATTCCAGCCTCCCTCAGTCTTGCAGCTGAAGGCATGGATTGCCATCCAATACTTTTGTCTTCCTTATTAGGAAGACATTTCTCCAAGCAGATCAGTTTTCGGAAGAGTGATTTTAGTCCCATCTTCAACTTGAATAATATTCCTGCCTCCATCTCATGACTTCTTTCATCTGTCACGCTAGAAGATAACACCAATGAGTTCCTCAACATATCAAGAATATGCTTGTTGCTCTCATGTTTCCCAGAAACTAATGATTTCACGACAGCATCAATGTTCCCAAAAATGGCACCGTTACATTCACAGTAGCGTTGGGCCAGTGAACTTAGGGATTCAACCGACGAGACTTCGAGTTTACTGGTAATTATGTCAAACAAACGCTCCAGAACCATCCAAGGAATTTGGTTCTCTAGCAATATGAGATCATGGCCTAAAAGTTGAGACATACAACACACCGTGAATACAGGGTCGTCATCTTTTTGAAGCGTCTCATCTGCAGTCTTGCGGAACAGCTGGATGAGAAAGCAACCGTCAAGTACCAAAATTTTTACGAACTCATCCGCACTTATATGGTCGAAAGGGTCGCCGTAATGATCAAGAGCCTCTTGCTGAACCATTCTAATGGCTCCAATGAGAGTCTCTAACACCGTGTCTGGATCTTTAAAACCGAAGAAGAGATCGCGCAAATACATGAGTTTGATTTTTTGTGTGGCTTGGAGATGTTCCTCGCCATAATGATAGGGCCCTATGGAAAAGGCATTGGGTGCATAAGCTTTTGGATTGTGCCTTTTCAATATGTTTGGGACTTTGAAGATACAGCGCTGACGTGACATGGTCAAGTCTGTAGTTGTCATCATATTCATTAATTCATTTGCCAGTACTGCATCAACTTCAATTGTAATTTGATCTCCTCTAGCATTTGCCATTGTGTTGATTACGCGATATTCTCTAAGAAATCAACAGAAAATATATATCTTTAGCAAAAAAAAAAAAAAGGTAAGGAGCCAACAAAATTCTTTTATGGATCACAAGAGAAATGTTTTAAATAAGGATTATTAACATAAATAGCTATTTAGGAGTCCTTGTTTTAAAAATTTTCTAAATTTTTCTTTATTTGTAGAAATGTCTAAGACAATATCTATAAAAATATTATTACCCTTTCATAATGAATTGTGATAAAATAAATAAAGAAATGAAAAAAAAAAAAACAAAGGAAAAAATTGCATAAATCATGAATATGAAAAATGAAAACCAATATTAAAAATGTTATAAAGAAACAATAAATTATTAAAAATCTGGTAAATGAAAGTTGACTAATATTAAAAAGAATATTAAAAAAAAGGACATTAATAATCCTTAAAAAAATCATGGATTCCAATAAATGTTAGAATTATCATAACGAAGTAAATATATATATATATATTAATGATATAGTAATTATCATAAAAAAAAATAACCATTTTCATATAACATTTAAACTTTAGAAATTAGTTATTAAAATAAGATCAATAATAGTAGAAAAAATGGCATTATTATAATGACGTTATAATTATCATAAAAAAGCTAATTCATTAAAAAAAAAAAAAAGTTTCTAAGAACCTCAACCATACTTAAGAAATATGTTTCTAAAAACCTAAATCATACTAACAAGCAATAATTATGAGAATAATTACTCATTAAGATACAGATACAACACTGATAAAAAAAAAGAAAAGAAAAAGAAAACTGATCATAATAAGGGAAAATATGTTAAATATAGTAAAAGTGCAAAATGGGTACTACAAGTGTTTATTTCTTTAATAGCAAACATTAACGAATGTTATTAAAAGACAAATATAATTTAAAACGGAGTCCTAAAAATAGACATTTTATGTGATTTTTTTAAAATAACACTATTCATTAAGAGCCTGAACAATTTTAGAATTTTAAAATTAGAAATAACCAAATTCAATATGCTTTGACTTCGAGACCTAGATTTGCATTCCAACAAATGCTAAACCAAATGCAGGCTAAGATGGCTCACTAACCGTTCTCTAATTTCAATTAGGGTCATTCAGGAAAACAATACAAACACTCGGTCTGAATACAAAATGTACGCATATATCATGTTTATGTTTTATTATACGAGTGACATATTTTACTGTTTGTATTTTAAGTTTGACTTATATTTTAAGCTCGACTATACTTTACTAGAGTATTCTGACAATAAGTACTGGCAGCCAGAGTTGGAGACATCAGGTCATCCATAATGAAAACTTAAAATATTCCAATAAAGTATGCATTATATTGAGTATGGACTATACTTTACTAGAGTATTTTGGAAACTGGCGGTCGAAGTCAAAGACATTCGGTCATCCAAATTGAAAATTTAAAATATTCTAGTAGAGTATGCACTATACTCTATTAGAGTATAGACTGTACACATACACTATACTCTACTAGAATATGTACTTTACTAAAATATTACGGTGACCAACGGCAAGCGACTGGCGACCGGAGTCAAAGACATCCATCCATTCATGTTGAAAACTTAAAATATTCTAGGAGAAAATACACTATTCTCTAGTAGAGTATTGGCAACGAAGCTATTATACAGAGATATTTAAAAATATGAACTCGTCGAGAACAATTGTGATGTCCTGCTTATTTAATTAAAATTCCATTATGAAAAGTGTGCGAAATTTTACTTGGTTTTCATGATATTAGTTTATAATTTTTATCCTTAGTTGTGCTCCCACTGAGCTCCAAATCTAGCTCCGTCCCTACTTATAGGAACCTCTTTGGACAAGTGGTCAATCCCGACATATCTTTTATATACATTTATATATATATATATATATATATTTTTTTTTTGTCTTGGTGTGTGTGACATTAGAATTCAATGGTATGAATAGATGCCACATTCCTTTTCTCTATCTGGAGGTTCCTATTTTTAAAGGCAAACAAATGCTTTTTATAGAGGATTACAAAATCAAGTTAAAATTTACCCATTGGAAGGTACAGCTCTTTCAATGGTTGGTAGGTTAGAAGTCATCAAATCTATTATCTCTACATCATTTTCTCTATCTTTTACTGTCAATAAATGGCCGGAAATCTTTAATTGAGGAGCTCGATTCTTATATTCAGAATTTTCTTTGGACGGGATCGGTTACGGAGTGAAAACTTGTTGTGGTTCCCCGGAGAAAACAAACTTTAAAATTAACAAGAGAAATTTGGGAATAATAAGTTTAAATATGGTCGATGAAGTAATACCAAGAACCTTCACTTGGATTTCATAACCAAAAGCAATATGTGAACACATTTCCTCCAACATCGATTTCTCACAGCTAAGGGTCAATTTTGTTGGAATTATTTGCCTTCTTCCATTTGGTCTTCGACCCGTTTAATTTGTCATGCTCTAGTGGCTCAGAGTATACTTGTGTGACGGCACAATGGCTGCAGGTTAGCATACTTGTGTGTTGTAGTAATAACTTATTAATAATGAAGCCTCTTGCTGAACCTTTCTAATGGCTCCAATGAGAGTCTCTAACACCGTGTCTGGATCTTTAAAACCGAAGATGAGATCGTGCAAATACTTGAGTTTGATTTTTTGTGTGGCTTGGAGATGTTCCTCGCCATAATGATAGGGCCCTATGGAAAAGGCATTGGGTGCATAAGCTTTTGGATTGTGCCTTTTCAATATGTTTGGGACTTTGAAGATGCAGCGCTGAGGTGACATGGTCAAGTTTGTAGTTGTCATCATATTCATTAAGTCAGTTGTAATGTGATCTCCTCTAGCATTTGCCATTGTGTTGATTACGCGATATTCTCTAAGAAATCAACAGAAAATATATATCTTTAGCAAAAAAAAAAAAAAAGGTAAGGAGCCAACAAAATTCTTTTATGGATCACAAGAAAAATGTTTTGAATAAGGATTATTAACATAAATAGCTATTTAGGAGTCCTTGTTTTAAAAATTTTCTAAATTTTTCTTTATTTGTAGAAATGTCTAAGACAATATCTATAAAAATATTATTACCCTTTCATAATGAATTGTGATAAAATAAATAAAGAAATGTAAAAAAAAAAAGGAAAAAATTGCATAAATAATGAATATGAAAAATGAAAACCAATATTAAAAATGTTTTAAAGAAACAATTAATTATTAAAAATTTGGTAAATGAAAGTTGACTAATATTAAAAAGAATATTAAAAAAAAGGACATTAATTATCCTTAAAAAAATCATGGATTCCAATAAATGTTAGAATTATGATAAAGAAGTAAATATATATATATATATATATATATATATTAATGATATAGTAAATATCATAAAAAATAACCATTTTCATATAACATTTAAACTTTATAAATTAGTTATTAAAATAAGATCAATAATAGTAGAAAAAATGGCATTATTATAATGACGTTATAATTATCATAAAAAAACTAATTCATTAAAAAAAAAAAAAAAAGGTTTCTAAGAACCTCAACCATACTTAAGAAATATGTTTCTTAAAACCTAAATCATACTAACAAGCAATAATTATGAGAATAATTACTCATTAAGATACAGATACAACACTGATTAAAAAAGAAAAAGAAAAAGAAAACTGATCATAATTAGGGAAAATATGTTAAATATAGTAAAAGTGCAAAATGGGTACTACAAGTGTTTATTTCTTTAACAATAAACATTAATGAATGTTATTAAAAAACAAATATAATTTAAAACGGAGTCCTAAAAATAGACATTTTATGTGATTTTTTTAAAATAACACTATTCATTAAGAGCATGAACAATTTTAGAATTTTAAAATTAGAAATAACCAAATTCAATATGCTTTGACTTCGAGACCTAGATTTGCATTCCAACAAATGCTAAACCAAATGCAGGCTAAGATGGCTCACTAACTGTTCTCTAATTTTAATTAAGGTCATTCAGGAGAACAATACAAGCCCTCGGTCTGAATCACTCTAGTAGGTTTTAGACTATCAGTCTGATTCTACACAAGAAACGTTAAACAAAAGGGGGGGGGGGGGGTGGGGCGTCTCTTTATGATATACAAAATGTACGCATATATCATGTTTATGTTTTATTATACGAGTGACATATTTTACTGTTTGTATTTTAAGTTTGACTTATATTTTAAGCTCGATTATACTCTACTAGAATATTCTGACAATCAGTACTGATGGCCGAAGTTGGAGACATCAGGTCATCCATCTTGAAAACTTAAAATATTCCAATAAAGCATGCATTATATTGAGTATGGACTATACTCTACTAGAGTATTCCGGAAACCGGCGGTCGAAGTCAAAGACATTCGGTCATCCATATTGAAATTTTAAAATATTCTAGTAGAGTATGCACTATACTCTATTAGAGTATAGACTGTACTCATACACTATACTCTACTAGAATATGTACTTTACTAAAATATTACGGCGACCAACGGCAAGCGACTGGCGACCGGAGTCGAAGACATCCATCCATTCATGTTGAAAACTTAAAATATTCTAGGAGAAAATGCACTATTTTCTAGTAGAGTATTGGCAACGAAGCTATTATGCAGAGGTATTTAAAAATATGAATTCATCGAGAACAATTGTGATGTGCTGCTTATTTAATTAAAATTCCATTATGAAAAAGTGTGAGAAATTTTACTTGGTTTTCATGCTATTAGTTTGTAATTTTTATCCTTAGTTGTGCCCCCACTGAGCTCCAAATCTAGCTCCTTCCCTACTTATAGGAATCTCTTTGGACAAGTGGTCAATCCCGACATATCTTTTATATACATTTATATATATATATATACTTATATATATATTTTTTGTGTTGGTGTGTGTGACATTAGAATTCAATGGTATGAATAGATGCCACATTCCTTTTATCTATCAGGAGGTTCCTATTTTTAAAGGCAAACGAATGCTTTTTATAGAGGATTAAAAATCAAGTTAAAATTTACCCATTGGAAGGTACAGCTCTTTTAATGGTTGGTAGGTTAGAAGTCATCAAATCTATTATCTCTACATCATTTTCTCTATCTTTTACTGTCAGTAAATGGCCGGAAATCTTTAATTAAGGAGCTCGATTCTTATATTCAGAATTTCCTTTGGACGGGATCGGTTACGGAGTGAAAACTTGTTATGGTTCCCCGGAGAATACAAACCTTAAAATTAACAAGGGAGGTTTGGGAATTATAAGTTCAAATATGGTCAATGAAGTGTTACCAAGAACCTTCACTTGAGATTTCATAACCAAAAGCAATATGTGAACACATTTCCTCCAATATCGATTTCTCACAGCTAAGGGTCAATCTTGTTGAAATTATTTGCCATCTTCCATTTGGTCTTCGACCCGTTTAATTTGTCATGCTCTAGTGGCTCAGAGTATATGGTTGATCGGTAAAAACTCTCGGTTTAGATTTTGGACAAACAATTGGCATACTCGTGTGAAGGCACTATGGCAGCAGGTTAGCAAACTTGTGTGTTGTAGTAATAACTTATAAATAATGAAGCGTGGTTCATAGATGTGGAATCCGTAGCACTCTTAAGAAGAGTTAATGTTATCCTCTTAAAGATATCATTGGGGTATTGGAAAGCACAAGAGATCTCCATCATTTAGTCATTTGTTGATTATTCTAATTATAAGGATTTATAAGTAGGGCTATTTTAACTGCGAAATGGTTGAACTTTAAGATAAAGAAATCAAGAATGTAAAATGGAACTTGACCTTAAGTTGTTTATAGACAACCTATGGGGATGTTATATAGATTATGTATATTGGGTAAAAAGATATTTAAATCTTTCGTAAATGATGGTGTGTAGGCAAGAGTGCAATTTGAGTTTTTAGTGGAGTAACAACGGAGTTCATAATTAAATAAAAAATTAACTTGGAGTTAATTCGTCTGTAAATTATTAGAGTTTGATTATATATTAGCTCATAAACTCTCTTTGATATCGAGCTGTTTATCAAATAAAACTGTATGTCAAACGATAACATAGATATGTGCAATTAGGCCTTGTCCAGTCTACTTGTTGGGCACGTTTTGTTGACTGGTTCGTACTATATGTTGCATCCATATAGACACGGATTTGTGTGATATTTTTGGCTCATGAATTTATTATCTGAAAAGATGAGAATTTATTCTGAAAAATATATCTGATTAATAATGAGTGTTTGTAATAGATAATGATCCTAGTTGTATTATTTATTTAAAACTAAAACTTTGTGATTAGATTTTCAAAATAGAAATTAAGATATAAGGATTATTTTCACAAATGACCCACCCATGAATTATACATCTATCTTATATTGGTCCCTGACTTTTAATTTTACATGTCATATTACCTCAAACATTTCTATTGTTACGAAAACGGCCCCAATTTCAATATTATGTTAAAAACTGAATAAATATTTTTTTAAAGAGAAATTGTACATCCAAAATATCTTCTGATACGCCACCTAAATTTTATTTTTTCCATAGTTGTGGACGGAGACTCTGGCCTTTTACATTTTCTTTTGGTTAGGAGAAACATGGTTCCTTTACCTTATTATTGTTTTTGTTTTTGTTTTGGGATCATGTATCTTTAGTTGGTGTTAGTTTCTGTTGTTTGACTGCAAGACAAACATTATACACTATTTTTTCCCTTTCTTGATTTTTACCATCGGGTTTTACAAAAAAGATTTTTAACGAGATCTATTTTAAAATCTGGTTTTTAAAAACATGATTTCAGCTATTTCTTATGATGTCAGATTATTATGCTTGATTACATCAGTTGGTTGTTCAGGTAGTCTGTCTGACGGATGGTTGTTATTAATGGATGGTTATTGTTTATTTTATTTTCTGACATTTATATAATTTTTGTTTTTATTCATAATACGAATGTGGAGTTTAGAGTGGAAAAAGTCGCTAGTAAATTTCCAACTTAATTGAGAATTTTCTGATATTAGTTGTTCTGTTTCGCCATTAATTTTATATGCGTGTGTATAATGAACATATTCCATTAGTATGCTAAACCAAATACGTGATGACGTTTCTCAAGTCCAAACCATGGTTCCATAAAGGACGGGGGAAAAAGTACGAATAAAAAAAAGAGTAATAATTTGAGAAACTATACAAAAGGAGTCAACATGAGAATACATACCACTATAATTTCTTCAACGCAGTTTTCAGTGGACAAGTTCAGTACTCCAATTGACTAGTGCGCAGTTAGCTAGTTCCCCTTTCCAACTAAAGAGAAAATAATAATAATAATTTTTATTTTTTTTTGGCTTGAAGAAAATCTATACAATATAGGCATGTGTAATGAATATAATTAGACATATTTGAAAATTTTTATCTAAATAGAAAAAAAACATATACATACAAAATAACACAAGAAATTAAAAAAAAGAATCAACAAAGTTCCTAAAACTTAAAAAAAAAAAAAAAAAAAAAAAAAAAAGCCATGAAAAATATCAAAAGATAAAAGGACATAAATAAAAAATAAAAAATTAGGCCGAAAGAAAAAATAAGAAAACAAAAAAGGACTAAAATGAAAAAAATAAAAAACGGGCCAAACGAAAAAAAAAAAAAAAAAAAAAAAAAAAAAAAACTAAAGGACTGAAAAAAGTTTTCGTTTTGGATAATTACAATAGCTTTTTTTTTTTCAACTTTCTGTGTGCTATGTGCATGTTAGGATATATTTGAGAAAAATTATCTAAATAAAAAAAAACTATACATACAAAATAGACACAGAAATTTAAAAAAAAATCAACAAAGTTCCTAAACTTAAAAATAAAAAGACATAAAAAATATCAAAAAGATAAAAGGACAGAAATTAAAAAAAATAAAAAAATTAGGGCCGAAAGAAAAAAAAAAAAGAAAACAAAAAAGGACTAAAATGAAAAAATAAAAAATGGGCCAAAAAAAAAAAGAAAACTGAAGGACTAAAAAAGTTTTCACTTTGGAAAATTACACTAGCTTTTTTTTTTCAACTTTCCATGTACTTCGTGCATGTTAAATATATTTGAGAAATTTTTATACATAAAAAAAATTAAAAAATAAGTTAAAAAATAAGCCCGCAAAATTTAAATAAAAAAAAAAACAAGGACCTAAAAACAAAAAAAAAAGAGAGATAAAAAAAATAAAAAGACTACAATAAAAAAAATTGATCAATACAAAAACGACTAAATTAATTTTTTAAAAAAATTGCTTCAACAGTTTTTTTTTTCTTTCTATATAGTTGACTGGTTCGTACTGTATGTTGCATCCATATAGACACGGATTTGTATGATATTTTTGGCTCATGAATTTCTTATCTGAAAAGATGAGAATTGATTCTGAAAAATATATCTGATTAATAATGAGTGTTTTAAATAGATAATGATCGTACTTGTATTTCATTTAAAACTAAAACTTTGTGATTAGATTTTCAAAGTAGAAATTAAGATATAAGGATTAGTTTCACAAATAACCCACCCATGAATTATACATTAATCTTATATTAGTCCCTGACTTTTAATTTTACATGTCATACTACTTCAAACATTTCTATTGTCACAAAAACAGCCAATATTTTTAGTATTATGTAAAACTGAATAAACATTTTTTTTAAAGAGAAACTACACATCCAAAATACCACTGAGCTCCAAATCTAGCTCCGTCCCTACTTATAGGAACCTCTTTGGACAAGTGGTCCATCCCCGACATATCTTTTATATATACATATATATATATATATATATATATATTTTGTCTTGGTGTGTGTGACATTAGAAATTCAATGGTATGAATAGATGCCCACATTCCTTTTCTGTATCTGGAGGTTCCTATTTTTTAAAGGCAAACGAATGCTTTTTATAGCGGATTACAAAATCAAGTTAAAATTTACCCATTGGAAGGTACAGCTCTTTCAATGGTTGGTAGGTTGAGAAGTCATCAAATCTTATTATCTCTACATCAATTTTCTCTATCTTTTACTGTCATAAATGGCCGGAAATCTTTAATTGAGGAGCTCGATTCTTATAATTTCAGAATTTCCTTTGGACGGGATCGGTTACGGAGTGAAAACTTGTTGTGGTTCCCGGAGAAAGCAAACTTTAAAATTAACAAGAGAGATTTGGGAATAATAAGTTTAAATATGGTCGATGAAGTAATATCAAGAACCTTCACTTGGATTTCATAACCAAAAGCAATATGTGAACACATTTTCTCCAACATCGATTTCTCACAGCTAAGGGTCAATTTTGTTGGAATTATTTGCCTTCTTCCATTTGGTCTTCGACCCGTTTAATTTGTCATGCTCTAGTGGCTCAGAGTATACTTGTGTGACGGCACAATGGCTGCAGGTTAGCATACTTGTGTGTTGTAGTAATAACTTATTAATAATGAAGCGTGGTTCATAGATGTGAAATCCGTAGCTCTCTTAAGAAGCGTTAATGTTATCCTCTTAAAGATATCATTGAGGTGTTGGAAAGCAAAGAGATCTCGATCATTTGGTCATTTGTTGACCGAATGCTATTGTAATTATAAGAATTTGTAAGTAGGGCTATTTTAACTACGAAATGGTTGAACTTTAAGATAAAGAAATCCAGAAGGTAAAGTGGAACTTGACCTTAAGTTGTTTATGGACAACCTATGGGGATGTTATATAGATAACGTATCATGGATAAAAAGATATTTAGATCTTTCGTAAATGATGGTGTGTAGGCAAGAGTGCAATTTGGGTTTTCAGTGGAGTAACACTGGAGTTCATAATTAAGTGTTGATTTGAATGTAAATTATTAGAGTTTGATTATATACGTCCAACAGATCCATTTATTAGCTCATAAACTCTCTTTGATGTCGAGCTGTTTATCAATTAAAACTGTATGTCGAACGATAACATAGATATGTCCAATTAGGCTTGTCCACTCTACTGGTTGAGCACGTTCGGTTGACTGGTTCCTACTATATGTTGCATCCATATAGACAGGGATTTGTATGATATTTTTGGCTCATGAATTTATTATCTGAAAAGATGAGAATTGATTCTGAAAAATATATCTGATTAATAATGAGTGTTTTAAATAGATAATGATCCTACTTGTATTATTTATTTAAAACTAAAACTTAGTGATAAGATTTTCAAAATAGAAATTAAGATATAAGGATTATTTTCACAAATGACCCACCCATGAATTATGCATCAATCTTATATTGGTCCCTGACTTTTAATTTACATGTCATACTACCTCAAATATTTCTATTATTACGAAAACGGCCAATATTTTAGTATTATGTTAAAAACTGAATATACATTTTTTTAAAGAGAACTATACATCCAAAATATCTATGATAATACTATAGGTTTTTTTTTTAAATAATAGTACAATTTACTTTTAAAACATTTCTGATGAGATAAAATTTCTCTTCAAAAATATTTAGTTATGACTTTATTTATAAATAAAGCTCATGTAATCAAAATATATTTAATTTTGTCTAACTTTTTACTGAATATTGAAATGTAACAATATACAAGTTCAGGAGAATGTGACGTTTAAAATCGAAAGTCAAAGTCTAACATGAGATAATGTGCATAATTCACGGGCCATTCATAAAAATTATCTTAGTTAGGACTTCTAACTACTGCTACAAATAGACCCCTTAATGTGCTATTTAGACTCAGATCACAAGAGACAAAGTTGAAGGCTTTTGGGAAATTTGATAGAATAATTAATTGGTCATCTTCAGCAATTAATAATTTTTAATGATCTCGTTGTTTGAAGGAAAAGGTGACTACCGGTTTAAATGAAATGACATTAAAAATGTGTTCGCACACACATCAATTCAGTGGGCGGAGAATATCAAAGAATTTCGGTTCGTTAGTTTTGGTGCAATTTTAAAGGAAAGCTCCGTCAGAAATGCAATTTTGTTTTTTAAGAGGTATGATAATCATGCATTAATACATTATGTTTTATGTAGAGCAATATGAGTTTGATTCTTGAAGTTCTTTGAAGAAAATTTCCACCTAAATTTTATTTTTTCCATAATTGTGGACGGAGACTTTGGCTTTTACGTTTTCTTTTGGTTAGGAGAAATATGGTTCTTTTACCTTATTATTGTTTTTAGGTTGGGATGTATCTTTAGCTGGTGTTT
>CM046364.1:10885007-10927588 GCA_025413025.1 Ficus hispida | reverse complement strand
TTGTAACAAAAGATTAGGTTGCGGAAGCGTTCGAAGAGTTCAAGAGTCACCAGGTTCGGCGCTCTGATACCATAAAAAGGAAACTGAATATTGGAACCTTTTTGTGTATATTGAATTAATTTGTTGAATACAAATGAGAAAGCATATACATATAAAGAACATCAGCTAGCCTATTCTAGCAAACTATGTATAGACAATCAATTACAATAAATCAAGATAATTGGCATATATACAATCAAATCAGCAGCAAATCTCATTCCCATAATCATGGGATTCTTTATTCTTTCCCGTAATAATACTATGGGGAAAACTCATTAGCACTAAGGAAGACATGGATATACTTTGCAAGAGTGGGATCGTTGGCTACTGGTTGAACATGATGATGCTAGAGAACTCTTCAATCAACTCTACGACGACACTTTCGTACAAGAATTCTATTATTCCGATCTCATTCGAAAGTGAACGAACATTGTCGATGCACTTGGCCAAGATATCGAACAGTGTTCATGCAAGATTATTTCAATCGTCCATGGGCACTTGTTTCGGTCATTGCCGCCATTATCCTCTTGATTCTGACTTTCTTACAGATCTTGTTTACCATCATTAAGTATCGACCTTAAGATCTTACGATCCCCGCTTTCAGGCATATAATGTGCTTGAGTAATGTGTTCTGTGGAGAAATTATGTAAACCTTTGTTCCTTGGAGTAGACTATCTTGTGTTTTTATATTTCTGTTACACGTTGTTTGAAAAATGCAAGTGCGTTAGTGTTGTCTGTTTGGTGATATTGTAGTGTACTGATCTCTAAAATGTGTTTCTGCAATGAGAACAACTCTAACAAGATCATCCTCATACAGCAGAGTTCAAAAAGTAACACAATTAATACAAGAAGCTCAAACTGTACAAACTGGAATTGCTCCTGCCGAATCCATGAATCTACATCACAGAGTATTCAACACCTTTCCGGACATGAGCATCTACTTTATGGTACTTCTACAGCATAGCACACGTTTTCGTTATCGGTAGACAGGTTTTTTATCTGTTTGATTAAATTTAGCGATAGAATTTATTTATAAGAGTACACTCATGTCGTATGGTATATTTTTAATACGGATACTCAGAATATTTGACTATTAAAAATTGAATGATGACTACAAATACTTGCTCTATCGGTAGTGCAAAATAACATGCTCACTGTGGAAGTACCCATGATTTATATACATAACCATCAGTGGCAGAGTCGCGTATAAATGAGCAGGGGCAAGCGCCGTCGCTCATATTTTGAAATTCTGATTTTTTTAACTCCAAAAAGTTTATAAAATTTTAGTTATACCACAGTTATATAAGAAAAGTTTAACTGTATCCCACTCAAATTTGGTATGTCAAGTTTACCCTTAACATTTCAGTAGAATTTAGTTATTCACATACGTTATAAGAATTTTATTTTAATATATTTTTTTTGTCCACACTCAATAATTAAATATTCAGTTATGTCTTTATTTTTTTAACGGCCCCAATGTATAAATTTTTCAGACTCCGCCGTTAATAACCATCACATACCAAATTAACTTATACCTAGGACAAGGGATCAAATTAATTGACTTATTCTAATACTCCGTTTGGTGAAATATCTTAAATCAAATTTTTCATCTCAGTTTTTGTCTTTTTCTGAAAAGTCAACAAAAATTATAACTAGTTTTTAAAAAGTCAACCAACTCAAACTTAAAAATTTCAACTCAAACCATTTCACCAAACAGAGCCAAGTTTCCGAAAGTTCACCCCTTAAAAAGTGAAGGCCTAGTCAAGTTGTTGCAACGACCATCTTAAATGCTCAAGCCATGAAACAAGGGCCCGGAGAGGGAAAACAACGTAATTTCAAGTAAATTTTCTTTTTCCAAATAATCTCTGTTTCCGGGGGGGGGAAAAAAGTTCAAACAAGAAACTACCTCCATAGCCAGATGATCAAATGACAGAGAAAATAAGATAATTTCAAATGATAATGTTAAGAATATTGGGAGTACTATTGAGTATTGAGGCAAAAGAGAAGTACTTCTTATGAGAGAGTATAGCTAATTGCTACCATATTTCAATTTTTTTTTTTTCTAACACACGCTCTACAGCCTTCCAACCCCAGTTAGGGTGGTGTCTTTCTATATATGTACATGTTCTAATCCTCACGATAATATTTATGATCGATAAATATCTAAATTAATTTTTCTTTCCTATATATGTACCTGTTCTAATCCTCACGATAATATTTATGATCGACAAATATCTAAATTAATTTGTCTTTTATTTAATGTTCTAACCAAAAAAAAAAAGTTGAAATTCGTCATATGGTACTCAATATTCTTAAAAAAAAAAAAAAAGAATTCTAACAAGATACAGAGAAATTGGGTTTATGATTAATACAAAAATATATATGTTAAGAGAAAACAATTGCATACTTGTTTCTTGATTTGTCGGGAGGGGGACCACACGTCCCAACCTTCGACCTTCGATTTGAGGACAAGAACTTGTCCCTATCCTTGTCCCATCGTAAACAATTTCCAGCCGGCGCCATGGAGAAAAACTATGGATATCTGATAAGGACTCCCAGCTTAATTTCTTTCTTTCTTTTGCCTTTTTTCTTTTCTTCTACTAGGTTTCGTGGAAGGCAGGATACATAAGCTAATAGGATTGACTTGACCTACAAACTTAATTACAATATTATTTTATTTGCTAACTCGTGGGTGGAAAAATATCATCTCTAATCCTTCAAAAAGAATATCATATGACTTTGTCGCCAAACTGGAAATTTTTAACATATTAATATCATCATCTAGAACGTGACCTACCCGCTTTGTCAACCTCACTCGTCCCCCATCAACTTTCCAAGAAATTTCCACTACTACTACGAGGTTTTTGTCTCTACAGAAGTTCAATTACAAACAAGAATTGAATATATCTACATGATACATAGAGATGGACTCCTATACGACACTCTTCCCATATGTCATCTCATAACGTGATTAATATGTGTTATTATATTGTATCATCTCGTGATTGAAATGTAATATTTTTACATTGATAATCAACTAGTTTGATTAGACGCTTTTCCCAATTTGATTGGCTGAACAAAGGTATGCTAGATGTTGTTAATTAAAAAAAAAAAAAAAAAGGATTCAACCTAGAGGGATTGAGTAGTTGTCCCTTGTAGAGCTTGGTTCCATTTTTTGTGAGAGGCTCAGGTTCAACCCTGTCAGATTGAACAATAGTAGCTTTATGAATATTATTCGTGTTTTAATGTTGCTCTGCACTAATGATTTTGCTGGAACGCGAGTCCGTAATAGCATTAAGTTCCTCCCTTTCTAGTAATTAATGTTTAACTCATCTACCAGAAAATAAAGAAAAAAAAATTCAGAAAGCACCCCTTGTGTTGATTGAAATGTATACTTTTCTGCATCAACTTTTCCCTCTAGTACTTGGTTACGAGGAGATTTCAGTTGAAGCTTCCTCTTCTTTGCAGTCTTTGACGAGCTACAAGTTTATGAGTCAATGGACGAAGGAGGAGAAGAAAAACTAGGTTTTTGTATTCTTCGTTTTGGTTTTTCTTTAAATTTGGAGAAATTCGGTTTTAAAATCTATTTTGTTAAATTACTTAGTTATAATCAATTTTTATAACAATTCCTGATCATAGATTAAAAGACATTATTTGGTATTCTTACTGCACATTTTACTCATAGAGGTTTAATGTTTTAGTCAATATTTTTTTAGTAAGGGGAGAATTTTTTGGAATGCATGACAAAAAATACCCACCAATAGATTATATTTTAAACTTTCAGATTTTAAATTTCAATATTTTTGTTTTATAAAATATTATTATGATTTAATATGAGGTGACGGTAATAAAATTGAACCTAAATTTTATATGTTGCGTGACAACTTAAATTTATATGGTAGGGAATTTTTCATACTTTACTACAGTGATCTTCTTAGTTATAAAAACTCGAGGACATTTGCAACATTTTGTTGAAATTTTAGGGGGATTTTTTGAATTTTATTCAAAATTATAATGCAACATCAATTGGTGCGTGAAGTCCAAGGAAAAAAAATCCACATGACGACTCAAACATTCAATAATTCATGTTGGAACAAATGAGCTAGTAATAATATCATTTTATTCAGTAAAACCTAGTTATGCCATTTCCTTTCATTTATTTTGCATTGAATGATATAATCAAGTGGAGATTAAAGAGAGGGGAAAAAAAAGTGAATATAAAAGAAAAATCAAGTGGACAATAATTTTGCAAAACGTGGAAAAATCAAGTGGACAATAATTTTACAAAACGCAAACGAAGCCGTGAGAGAGAGAGAGAGATCCTTCCGAAGGACGACTAAAATATCTAGCTACATGAGAAATTACTTCTTTCAAGATTTCCACCCCAAAAAAAAAAAAATACAAAAAAAAGAAGACCGGGGTACGTATTGAAATACTAATTAATTAGAATTTTGGAAATGTTTTAACTAATACCGAGTTGAGTTTTGAAAATGTATATTTGGTTAAAAATCAAATTGTTTGAATTAAAAAGTGAAAAAATTTAAAATGTGTTTAGAAAAAATAACAAGATGAATATTGTTTCGTTACTCTCTTCATTTTATGTAATTAAAAAAAATCTCATTTTGGTTTGATATAAGAAAATTAGACTTTTAAAGTTCAAGTTTTTTAAAAATGAAAAAGAGATATTTGAATATGTGAACACTGAAATAGATTTCCTTAATTTCAAAGAAAAAGACAGAACAATAGAAAACTTTTGTCCGATATTAATGCCCAGCCAACCCCTAAGCCAATTAATAGCTATAAATTTGCCCATTCTCAACCGAATTTCAGCGACAGCCCTTTCTTTCTTTGTTCCTCCATTATTTGTGCATTTTGGGCTGCATCTTTAATCCTAGCTATCTACTTTGGGAAAGGGAAATCTTTGCTGAAACTTGTCCACACAAACTGAAACTCCGTTGAAGAAGTACTTTTAGTGGTATGAATTCTCTTATGTACTCGGACTGTCGTTTCTGTAGTTACTCAAATTTACTTTTTCGTACTCTTTTTTTTCCTTCTTTTGTTCGTTTGTTTTTATATTTAAAATAATTTTCATTGCCTATTTGGTCTATTGCTGTAAAAAAGAGAGGTGTTTTATATATATAACATTATTTAGGTGGGAGGCAAAGAGAATTGGGTAGAAGTTCTTAGATTCGACATTTTAAAGTGTTTTTATTTCTTTTTCAATAAATAGGAGATATAGTTCTTATGCCATAAAAAAAAAAAAGAGTGAAACTAGAGCATGATCAACTATTTCCTGAATTTGGTTTAGCACTGATCACTGGAATGCATATGATCTATGTTTATATTTCAGCTGTTTTTGGAGAAAATCAGAGGGGGGGGGGGGGGGGGGGGGGGAGGGAATATAGGAGGAAAGAAAGAGTGTTTGTTGCTAAACTAAACGAGTACTTACCAAGAGTTTTTATTTTAAACTAGATATTCTCATCAATATTTCTGTAGACTTTCTGTATTTTGGCACTTTTTTGCACGATATCTAAAATTTTCTATGTGAGTTTCAATAAATATCAAAAAGTGTCATGCCATATGATAAAATTTATTTTTGAATGTGGTCAAATTCATATATACATATATACATATTTATTTATTTATTTTTCCTACAATCTTAAATGCTTTTTTTTTTTTTTTTTGAAGTTGGGGCTTGCAATTTTATTCCATACTTAAAAATATCAACTCTTATCAAGGGATTTGGGCTAAACATAAAGCCAGATCCGAGAGCTAGAAGAAGAAAGAGCCAATCTGTAATGCTTTCACATGATATAAGAAGCAAAAATACTCGTTCTTAAGATCAAAATAGACATTTCCACCTCCTAAAAGCCTTTTGTTTTGATATTCTTTCCTCTTGCATGATATTATGGATTTATGGTATTGAATTAGATGTCAATATAACCTTTTAAATTATTTTTCTTAATTTTCAAATATATGCTTATCACTTATTGTACAAATAATCACTTCTATATACTAACCATATACTTAGTGGTTTGATTTATATATATATATATATATGATAAGAAGGGACAGTGGTTTGATTGATAATTAGCTAATTTATGTGTTATATTTAGGGTTGCTCAGTTAGTTCCTAAACTTTTAATATTGTACAACTTTGTTTTTTGAATTTTTTTCGTAGTTGAAATATTACTAAACTATTAAAATATTATTGCAATAGTCATTCATGTTAATTTTTGAACGGTATTGTTAGTAATTTATTTAAAAAATAATGCTAACTAATAGATTCCGTCTAAAAATTAACGGAAAAAACTACTATAACAATGTTTTAAATTGTTTATAGTCATTCCAGCAATGAAAAAATAACAGAGTGCCTCTAAATTATTTAAACTTTGCTACAATAGTCATTTTTTTAATCAATTTTTGAATAAATTTCGTTAGTAATTTAATCAAAAAGTGATGCTAATTAATGGATTATATCCAAAAATTAACATAAAGTACTATTGTAGCAATATTTTAATAGTTTAGGTATATTCTAACTACGAAAAAAATATGAAGGACCAGAGTTGCATAAGGTTAAAAATTTAGAGACCAACACCTTATAATTTATTCTAGAGTCACTTAAAAATTCAAGAGTGTTAAGATAACTAGTTCCCTATTTGACACTAATTTCCACCGAGGATGAAAATATCTCTATTCATAAAAATATTGGTACCTAGATTTTGTACAAATAAGATATCGTTAGAAATTGACATAATTTATGAAAAGATATCCTAAAACACTAAGCTTAGATAAAACTTTAATATAATTAATGATACGTAAATTAAATAACTCTCGAATCAAAATTTAAAGTAATAAATATACACTAAATCTGCATGTTAAGAAGTGTTCATAATAATTTTTTAAAAAATAATCATATTAATTTAATTAATAAGGGCATGTAAATAAATTAACAAATAGTTCAAAGTCAACCTAAGACAGATACCTTACATTCATAACTTCATGCAAAAGAAGCTTATAGCAGATTCAAAGATATTTAGAATATATAACTTCTTGGTATAAATAATATTGAGATTTGGGGATATGTCTCTTTATCTCTCTTAATCTCTGCTCACTATCTTTTTGCAAATTATAAGTTAGGTTTAAAAAAGAAAATCACGAATTTAACTCCATTAAAAAAAAAATCTTATGATCTAGTCAATCCTTGATTTCCTCCACTAATGATATTTTCATAAAATCCAAGCACCAATATTTCCACCAGTTTCGACATTTTCACCCTTGACACTTACTATACTTACAAATTCAACTTCATGCTACAATTTGGCCTTAACTTGCTATAAGAATATAATTTTTTGGCTCGTAAACTTTTCTCTTTCTTTTTGCTAAAGAATTCTCCTTTCTCTTGATTTCCTATAGAATATCACGAAATCAACATAATGGCAGATGCTAGAGGAGATCATGTAACAAATGATTTAGACAGGATGATGGACTCTCCAAACTTGACCAAGTCACCTCAACGCTGCATCTTCAAAGTCCCAAACATATTGTCTAGGCATAACCCAAAAGCCTATGCACCCAATGCCTTTTCCATAGGACCCTATCATTATGGCGAGCAACATCTCCAAGCCACACAAAACATCAAACTCAAGTATTTACGCGATCTCATCTCCCGCTTACCTGGTACAGATCGAAGGATGAAGTTAAGGAATCTTGTTGCGGCCATTAACACAGACCAGGTTCTTCAAGAGGCTCGTGAATGTTACGCCGAACCTTTTGATCATATCCCTAGGGATGAATTTGTAAAGATTTTGGTAATAGACGGTTGCTTTCTCATTGAGCTGTTCCGCAGGAATGCAGACGAGGCTCTTCAAAAACCTGATGACCCTGTATTCTCGATGAGTTGCATGCGCCAATTTTTATGTCATGACCTGATATTGCTAGAGAACCAAATTCCTTGGCGGGTTTTGGAGATTTTGTTTGACATTACCGGGAATTCGCCTGACCTTATTACCGGGAATTCGCCTGACCTTGGAAAATTTGTCCTATTTTACTGCTATAAAGTAAGTATCCCTCTCTCGAGGGTGCCTTCCGATCTTATTACAGCTTTTCAACAATTTTTTTCTAGGGAACGTGGGAGCAAGCATATTCTTGATCTGTTGAGGAACTTAATGGTGTTATCTTCTAGTATAACAACACAGAATCATCAAACTTTGACATGGCAATCCTTGCCTTCAGCTACAAGACTGCGCGAGGCTGGAATCAAGTTCAAGAAGAGTACATCAGTATTCACCTTAGATGTTAAATTTGAAGATGGTGTTCTCGAAATTCCGCCAATACTTATTCAAGAGACCACAGAATCTGTGTTTCGAAACCTCATCTGCTTGGAGCAGTGTCTTCCGAATTGCCCTCATATAGTTACTTCTTACGCCAAACTATTAGACAACCTCATCAACACTACCGTAGACATGGAGATACTTTGCAAAAGTGGGATCGTTGACAACTGGTTGAATATTGATGATGCTATGAAGCTCTTCAATCGACTCTACCACGATACTTTCGTAGAACAATTTTTCTATGCGAATCTGACTGCAGAAGTGAACGAATATTGTCAACACCGTTGGCCAAAATATCGAACAGTGCTGATGCGTGATTATTTCAAACACCCGTGGGCACTTGTTTCGGTCATTGCAGCCACTATCCTCCTGCTTCTTACCTTCGTACAGACCTTGTTTACCATTATCAAGTAGCATCTCAGCTTTTGCAGGCCTATGTTCAGCAGCATTTACCATGAGCTCTATGGAAAAGTAATGTAAACGTTTTCCCTTTGATTCCGACATTTCTATATATAGATAATATTGATATTCCACACTTGCAGTGATTATTTTGCTATGTATCGTATGTTTTGTGTTTATTATATGGATAATATTCTTATTACTAAATTCCAACGGGTAATATATAGAAGCTACTAGAGTAGATCTTCGGTTTAACGTATGGATATGTTAAGATAATCCTGCATTAGTTGTGGAAATGACAGGTGAACAGTTTATAAGTGTGAGGGAAAGCCTCAACTCTTGAGTTAGCTTTTGGAGTTGAGAAGGCTCAATACTACCCAATACTGATATCGTAGCCAAGTTAGCCATCAAATCTCAGCCTATTCTGGAAGAAACAGATCGATAGTAATTCGACTCAGAATGAATGTGTAATGGCGGAGATTTTGAGGTAATCCCATATTAGTTGTGGATGAGATAGGTGGACAGTTTATAAGTGTGAGGGAGAACTTCACCTCTTGATCTAGTTTTTAGGGTTAAGAAGGCCAATACCACCCGACAGTATGCATGTAGTCCCAAGCTGAATCAAATGCTCATTTTAGACATGCGATGACATTGGTGGGATATGGAGATGATGATTTCGGATCAAATTGGATTGTGAAAAATAAATAAGGACCAAATTAGGGACACTTATTGAAAGATCTGCTAATAATCACATTATATCAATGGATCTCGCCTTTAAGATGATTAAACGTATGTTCAGGTTTTTTTCCTCTATGATTTCTGTTATTTGACATACTATTTCATTTTATGTCAAAACAGATCCTTTTTTTATATTTAGAAGGTTGAATGTATGTTCGGGTTTTTTTTTTCTATAAAAGTACTTACTATATATGGCTCATTTAACATGGAATGTGCAATAAACCGATTAAATTTTCTTTGTTGCTATAATTACATATTAACCCTTACAAGTTTTACTCAAATAGGACATGAAAAGATACAAGTACCTAGCTCCATGGCTTAAAGCTAGTTGCAAATAGTCAATTCACACGCTATGTATCATGATTAACTCCCCATTTATTAGTTAATTTCCTTTAGATATAACCTAACGCAACAATATGTTAAGTAGAAAAGACAACACTACAGATCACCAAAAGTAAAAACTAAGATTACTATTATCGGTGGTGGTAATATAGTAGTAAAGATGTGTTATTAAGAGAATTCGTTTTTATTTGATCTCACGTTTGAGCCGGGGTCTATGCAACATTTAGTCTTTAACAAGAAAGATTATGTGTTACCTGCAGAGAGGAGCCATGAAGGGTTGAATGGTGGGCTGCCCCCATTGACTTTCTAAAAAATTAAATTTAAAGCCTTAAAAATTTATGACTTGTTCGTTTGGCATCCACTTAGATTTAATATTTTCTTATATGCTCTCATTGAACTTTATCTTTTTTCTTAATTTTTATTTCTATATTTTAATATAATTTATTTTACTCTCTTTCTCATGAGCTATTGTAGTATGTTTTTGACTTCTTATTACATACATGTTTTTTTTTTGAGAAATTATTACATACATATATATGTGTGTGTCTATGAAAACTATATGTGGTAGGATATCCATAATGGTAGTGCACGTTTTTTAATTTTAGATGTGGTCAAATTCACGTTGAATAAAGAAGAATGTAAAGCAAACAACTTTTATAATAGATGTATCAATTCAATTCAGAATCCTATTTTGATGATATATTTTTCATATCCTAGGGTAGAGTTCTGAGAATTGTATATGGTAATTTTTGAAAAATACCGTGACAATTTTTTTGTAAAATTTTTTATGGTTTTTATCTTTTGTAAAGAAAACAAGTATATGCCCACTAAAGTTGAAAGTTGACTCCACTGTTGGTTGCCTGCTTTTGAGACCTAAGGTCTGTTAGTTGAAAATCTAAGATCAAAATTCTTGTCATCCCATTTATACGATCAATAGGCTCATCATCTAATGACCACTAGGATGGACACCACCGATTCCTTTATTTCTTATATATGTGAAAACTTTGGTTGAGCAAGTCGGAATTTAATTCAGAGAATGCCAATTAAACTTGGTTATCAACAAGCATAAATAGGCGCCAACTTGCTACGGACCTAAACATTATCTTTATCTAGCCACTTCGGTTTTCGTTCTTTCTTTCTTTTTTTTTGGGGTAGTTGACCAAAACATCATTTTACGACCTTCATCAACTTGGTGCCTTCCGTGAACTTTCTGTAGCGTACTCCAAATTCTACAACTGAGGCCAAAACAAAATTAGGCATAAAAAGTACTCGGGATCTTTCCGGAGACTGAGTCTACCAATTGATGAAAGGTAGAAAACGATTTGAATGTTAGATGTGGTCAAATTCACATCAAATAAGGAAGAAGAGCAAACAATCTTTGTAATAGATGTAACAGTTCAATATAAAATTTTATTAGTATGATATTTTTCCATGTCTTAGGGTAGAATTCTGAGAATTGTATATAATAATGTTCGAAAACTATTGTAGTAGTTAGTTTTTTTTTTCTCTCTCTCTCTCTCTTCTCGATGATGGCATTTATTCTTTATAAAAAAATTAGTATATATCCCTATTAAAGTTGAAGGTTGGCTCCGCCAGGGGCTGCCTGTTTTTAAAATTTAAGGTTTGTTAATTGTTGAATATCTTGAGTCAGGATCTTGTCATTTCATCTGTATGATTAGTGGGCCCATCCAATGATCACTTGAAGGAGAGGCATAAAGATACCATCGATTCCTTTTGTTTCTTAGAAAAAAAAAACTAATTAAATAGATAAAAGACAACACTTTGGTTTGGGCAATTCAATACTAATTAAACTTATTTATCATCAACTAATATATGTTATGGTCCTTTTTTTTCTTTATAATAAATCAAGAAAAAATGGTTTTTTTTTTTCCTTTTATAAAAGTTTTGCATAGTTTGAATTTTTTTTTAGAAATTTTTTCTTTTCTTTTTTCTAATTCTTTTTATATTCAATTCTTGATAAAGGTAATGCGATCTTTATAAGTATCAAATTAGACATTCTTGTAAATAAAAGAAAAAATAGACATATTTTAAATCATAGTCTTCAATTTAGATATTTATGTAAATAACCAGTGAAAAAACCCGTGACCCGATTAGCCTCATTTGAACTCAACCCGATTAACAAAATCCGATTTAACTTGATCTTAAGCTTAAGCCAACTCACCCAATTTGAGTTTTCATTAGGTGGGTGGAGTTCAAATTTAATAACCTAACATAAACCCAACCCACCCCAATCAAGTGTGTTTTTTTTTTTTTTATAAATATTTTTGAGATATAATTTATTAATATATCAATTATTTTTCTAATATTATTTATCACACACACAAATATATATAAACTTGTGTTATCTTCTATTTTTGTATTGCGATTTAAAGGTATAGCATTTGGTAACCGTCTTAGCCTGTATTTGGTATACCAATTATTGGATGCATATTTTGGTCAGAAAGTCAAATTATATTGAATTTGGTTATTCGAATTTTCGTGTTAAATTTTTAAACTCCTTTTAGGCTCCTACATAAATTTGCTGTTATTTTAAATTTTTTTCTTTCAAATGAAATTATTATTTTATTTATTTGGTGATCCATAAAAGAAAATTTTTTATATATGCTTTAAAGGTACGGTATTTCGGTGCTATATATATATATTTTAAATGTAATACCACCAACTATTTAGGTAACAACTTACTTCGTATATTACATATGCTATATATTTACCTCTTTCTCAATATACATATAGACATATATATATGCATATATATCAGATTTATCAAATATTTTGCTTCAAATATATATATATATATATATATATGTGCATGTATGTATCTACTTATTAGCTGGTAACATATTCTCTTTAATTTTCTGGATTTCTTAGAAGATATCATATCATCAACAAAATGGCGGACGCCAGAGATGACCATATTGCAATTGAAGTTGACACTCTGGCAAATGAATTGGAGAATAAGATGAGATGTACAAATTAACTTGAACATGTCACCAAAATGCAGCATCTTCAAAGTCCCAAACATATTGTCAAGGCATAACTCAAAAGCTTATGCGCCCAATGCATTTTCCATAGGACCCTATCATTATGGCCGCGGCAAGCAACATCTCCAATCCACACAAAATATCAAACTCAAGTATTTGCATGATCTCATCGACACTTTTCCGGGTGCACATCCAAAGGCGATGGTAAGGACTCTCATTGGAGCCATATAAGCGAGGTTGAGCAAGAGGCTCGAGATTGTTATGCCGAACCAATTGATCATATTCGTAAGGATGTGCTCGTAAAAATTTTGTTACTTGATGCATGGTTGCTTTCTCTTCGAACTGTTTTGCCAGAACGCAGACGAGAAGCTTCAAAAAGATAATGACCCTATGTTCACGATGAACTGCATGTACCAATTTCTATCTCATGACCTGATATTGCTAGAGGACCAAATTCCTTGGCTGGTTCTGGATCTTTTGTTTTAAGATTACCAGGAGGCCTAAAGACCGAACGACATCTTGAAATGTTAGTATTAGACTAATTAATTGGGTACTTTTAACTTATTATTTTGTTGGTTTTCAATTTGTTTCTAGGTTCTTTCAATTCATTTTATTCTCTTTTGTAGGATTTAGGTAAAAAGGTGGGTTCATTATTTTTTGGTGCAATTGGAGCTAAAATGGAGCATTTGAGATGCTTTGGTGTGAAGATTGTGTTTTGAAGAGTATTGGGCGTCTACGCATCAATTTTATGGGGCTTAAGCACTTGAATTAAGTTTTTCAATACAAAAACCCGAGAACTCAGGGCCTAGGCGTTATTTCAATAGCACCTGGACACCAAAAGAGATTTCCGTCTACGTAACTTAGGGCCTAGGCGCTAATAAATTTGGGCCTAGGCGATGATCGTGGGGATTCAGGCATAACAGTTTAGGGCCTAGGCGAAGAAAAAAGAGGGCCTAGGCACCAGATGTGGGATTATGCAGGATTCATTTTGATTCTCCGAATTTGAAATTCAAAAATCAAATCTTTCAGTCCATGGCTATAAATAGAAACTTTTTAGGGTTCCAAAGGGAGATTTTTTGGAGAAAAGAGAAGAGTGAAGGAGAGAAGAGCAATTGGTGAATTGGAGAAGAAGAGTAGCAATTCTAGAGACGGATCGCGATAATTCCGATTCATAAATCTGTTCTTTTCCTTTTCTTATCATGTTTAGAACATTATTTAGGATTTTGTTTAGTTTCATTATAAACTAATTTTCTTTTTCTAGAGCTACGATATAGCCGGATTATGATTGTTCAAATTTATTATAGTTTAATTCAATTTTGATGTTTATTCATTCTATGCTGAGTGTTTAATCTATTCTTAATGCTTGTGAAAGTGTGCACGCCCTTTTTCATTGATTTGTGATCCAATTTGAGACTAAGAAGTGATAGTTGGATTAGACTTTGATTAAATACCATGAGATTGTCGTAGGATAGAGAAATCTATGAGCCTTGTGTGATTCTATGAATTTCTTGTTCTCAATAAATCATGATAGGTTTGGAGTTTGAGACCTCGAGGTGAAAACTGGCTTGTTGTGGTAGTTTGCTAATGCTTGAGAAAGATTAGCTATTACATTAGGGAAGTTTATCATCAGCATAAGAATAATCAGTCGTTGATTAAAATTGGTGTTTTTGAGCAGGATTAATCCGGTGAAATCGGAAACTTTAGATATCCTAATATATTGAATTTCTCCTTACCAAATTCATGCGTTGTGTTTAATTTTATTTTATTTTATTTTATTTTATTGCAGCTCATAATTTATTGTTCAAATAGAATTGGGATTAAAGTAATTTGGTACTTAGTAGTAAATAGTCCTTGTTGGGAATAATATCTTTTCATCACTTTATTACTTGAACCGGCTCGTGCACTTGCGAAAATTACCTATCACATCTCGCCTAAGTATATTAGTTCTAGAGTACTGCAGTTTTATTGGTCTCTTTCCTCACTCGCTTATTCATCCATTTCTTTCAGGAGAATGTGGGAGCTCCAAGTATATTCTTGATACGTTGATGAGGAACTCATTGGTGTTACGTTCTAGTATAAGGGAAGAAAAATGTATAAAAGAAAATATTTAATGGGAATCCATGCCTTCAGCTACAAGACTGAGGGAGGCTGGAATTGTGATGCTTCGGCTATCTACGTAGGGTCGATTACATAAACGTGGGCCGTTACTTTACTTACTTAACTTACTTCTTAGTTTCTAATACATGAACTTTCAGAAAATTTCAGAATAAAATTTTTTTCTTCATAAATTAATTAAATTTATCCATATGGGTAAACTTCAACATGCCTACCCATTACTTGTTAAGCCGATTAAAAGGTCACACATAACCTTTCAAACCAGACTTTTGAAACATCATATACGTAACATGGTACATATTACTTAATCATATATGTACAAGTTCATAGTTTAAAGAGTTTGCAGAAAATCTGCATAGTGATATCCCACACCGCCCTTCACTTGTCACATTGTCTCCATGGCCAACCAAGTAAAGCTGCATGCATCTTACCTACAGTATGAAATATACTGATGAGCTTTCGCCCAGTAAGTACAAATATAATCTCACAAAAACATAACAAATATCATGCATTTATGCATGAACTAATTATGATCAATTATGTATTTTTTATGATCAATTATGAACTTGAACTTATTATCTTGTTTAATATGTGGGCCCTTGTGTACGTACCAAATGCTCGCAATCCACAGAAAGTTAAGGTTTGCAAGGTTTCTAACAATTTTGGGAATCATGTAAGCCTTCACGATCTAGCGGAAGGTCTTAGTATCTTGAACTTGAAACATGTATAATCCTCCATGATCTGGCGGGAGGTTGGTACAACACTTTACTTGTCTTAATTTGGTCTTAGTCTTATTACATTTCCAAGACTAAGAATCTTTACGTGTTATCTTATTAGTCATGATGCACATGAGACATAGACATGGCATGACTTAAAGATGAATAGCATAAAATAATCTGTGGCATGTTTATTTATTAAAACATGGCATTATCATAAATCATGGCATAACTTGGCACATCATAATATAACATGGCATATCTTGGCATAACATGGCTTAACATGGCTTAACATATAAATCATAGCATACATGAAAATATATTATCTTTGAAAATAATATTTACTATTTTCATACTGTAGGTGAGGTTTGTACTTACCTGATGTCCTACGCTCTTGGTCTAATGTTCTAACAAGGCACATCAACAGGTTTAATTCCTGTTTTCACAAAAGACGTAAGATAAGGATCATCTTATTTTATCATAAATAATTACATTCAATGCTGTTATGCTTAATCAGCATTCATCAGTAACCCTAGTTACATGTCTCACACATACTATCATGATTTCTTATTCAGTTACCAGATGTAAGCCTAGGGCACCTGGCCCAATTAAACATTATCTTAAAGAAGTCTTGGGTTCAAGGCCCAATCCTATTAGGTTACTGTTGATAACCTCGGGCTTTAGGCCCAATCAAACTTGAATAGTGATTAATATCTGATTAGGTTACTATGTGTAACCCTGGGCATAAGCCCAAGTCATACTAGATTAAAATTCTATTGAGATACTAAGACCTAGTTAGTTTTAAAATCATACCCCATTAGGTTACTATTGGTAACCATGGACTGTAAGCCCAACTCGATAACTTAGATTTCCTTATATGGTTACTATTAGTAATCCTAATTATTAACCCATTTTAAAGTTGGTAACCATCTTGGTTACACTTAATTGTCTTGTTTTATCTATTTTTACCCTCATATGATAAATTTTAAATCCCTTTTTTTAAAAACTGCTTAAAACAGTCCACAAACTTTGACTATCAGTGTATGCGTAAGAATTTCCTGCTTATGCACTGTTTTTAAGAAATCTTGTGTAGGAATTTCTTGTACCCTACATAGTTTTTGGAAATCTATTTGTACTTTAAAATCTGTTTAGAATTTGAAAATGTTTTCTTCATGAAAGTTGTAGATCTCGAATAATACTACAACTTTCGTGTTACATAATTCTACCTTTAACTTGTTTATATCCCTGGTTGAATCCGGCTGATCGTGTACTGGGTCTAGGCAGACCAATGCTCGGGTTTTCATAAAAACAGAGGCCTTTGGAGTCTTATTTTTTAAAACTGTTCACGTAATCCCCTAGAGTTTTCCATTTTCTATAACTTTGTAGTTTTAACTTTTCTCAAATTCGGCCTCTAAAGGCCTCAAAATTCCATTTTAAGATTACTGCCTAGTTTTACCCGAAACTGACAGTTTCCATTTTAGTTGATTCTTACATAAAATTACGTATACACTACCTCGAACGGTTAAAACCGTGAGCCTACAACAAGCATGCAACGTGTTATATAACGTTTTCATTGCCATGCATTTATTTTCATTCATACAATCCTTCATGTAAACCCATATGGTGAATCTTCACCAAACTAGGGTTTTTAGGGTTTTCTTGAACCCTACATGCAACATACATTCTCATTCTTACTTACATTCATGCTACATCATTTTTGAGTATGTAGGGACATTATACAAACATCTAATAGGCATACACACATACCATAAGCTATCTAGCACATAACATCATAATCATGCACCAAATCACAAATTTGGACCAATAAAACCTAATCAAGCATATTCTTACAATCTAGGCTACTCCTATTGCATGAAAAGAAAAGTGAGCTTATGCTCTTACATAACCAACATGGAAATACACTTAAATCTTGAATCAAAACTTAATTGAGAGGCTTAGGGATTTTAGGAGGATTACCTTAACACCTTGAAGTTGGATCTAGACCTTAGATCAAAATTTCCTCCTCCCTTTTCTTCCTCAAAAATCCGACCACCCTACCTCTTCTTCTTCTCTTTTTTTTTCTTTGGGTTCAGTTCCTAAGGGAGGGAGAGAGAGTGAGTTGAAAATGAGCCAGAGTTTTTGGGTGAAACTAAATAAAATGATCTAACACCCCCCCTCCCCCCCACCCATCATCACCTATTTATAGGTGAAAATTCTAAATTTTTCACAATTATTTTTATTTCACAAATTCCCCTTGAATTTACATCTTCGCCCTTAAAAACAAATGTTTTTCCTCTCTTATCCCTAAGATGGCCGGCCATGCATAAGTGTGAGCCAAGAATATCTTTCAACCTTATCTCTAACTTAATTGCTTGTTCCCCAAGCTAATTGCTTGCTTACCTCACCAAGGCAATTGCTTGCTCACCAAGGTAATTATTTGCTCACCAAGTACCCCTTGACAACTGGCCATGTGTTGGCTTGAACCAACCAAAAATATTTCCATACTTATCTCTAACTTATTTCCTTGTTCCAATGTAACCAAGTTTATAACCAATCTTTGGCCTAGTTGAAGGCCTGGTTAGGAATATCCATAAATTCCATAAATCAAGAATTTCATACTTATCCATAATTACTTACTTTTCTTAAAATTACACTTTGACTCCTAAGGACAAAATATTTGCAGTTTAGTCCCTGTGAGGTGGCCAGCTTTGGTGGAGCCACTTGGCTTCCAATTCATGCATAATTATCCACTTGATTCCAAAAATCCATTAATATAAATATGCAGTCTATTTTTATACTAATGCAGATATTACAAATACTGTTTCAACCAATAACAGTATAATTGTAATGGACTGCAGTCCATAATTTATTTGTACTTAATCGGACCGCGTGTGGATTTTTCTTAGGACTTGAAGCCACTTTAGTCCTTATTGCTGTAAATATTATGCTTGATTTTTCTACAGTGGTCTCATAGCCTATTCTTGCTCATTTGTCTGTAATGAAGGTTTTCCGCAGTATAATTTCCACACTGTTGATTACACTGCAGTACCGTCTCAATCAAATATAAAGTCAACCTGGTCAAACTTTGACTGAAATAAAAATCATAAATTTCTACTCTGCCTTTTTCCTCAAAGGGCCCATGCATGACTAAGCAAACTTTTATTGAATTTCGTAGCTAATTAAATGAGAACTCAAACATATACTGATAATGAAATTATAAATTTCATATTGACGTTCATAATTTTCATGAAGCATTACATAACACATAATACGGATTTAAATTCCTTTCCATATAAGGAAATTATGAGTCCGTAAAAATTTGGGTTATTACAGGAATCAGGTTCAAGAATGGTACATCATCAACATCCATCTTGGATATCAAATTTGAAGACGGTGTCCTTGAAATTCCACCATTACTTATACATCATGAGGCCACTGAATCAGTACTGTTTCGAAGCCTCATCTTCGCTTGGAGCAGTGTCTTCCAAAATATGCTCCTATAGTTACTTATTACGCCACACTATTAGACAACCTAATTAACACGACCGAAGACATGGACATACTTTGCAAATTGATGATGCTGCGGAATTCTTCAATCAGCTTTACAATGACACTTGTGTCAAAGAGTTTTACTATTTCCATCTTACAATGACATTTGTTTTAGTCGTTGCTGCCACTATCCTCTTGATTCTTACCTTTGTACAGACCTTGTTTACCATCATTAAGAAGTAGCAACTTTATCTGGCGCATCTCCTAGCTTTCAAGCGTCTGTGTTTGTCGACCACGTGTTCTATGGTGAAAAAGACTCATACTTTATTCTGTATATTTTATATTTTTGTTACCATATGTTATTATTATTTTTTGAAGAATATACAAGTGTTATGTAACGACCCGCCTTACGTAGGCCATTACATCTTACATAACATACATAATTACTTACTTATTTATTAAGCGGAAATTCGGACTATATTTTTTTTTTCTTCACTTGATTCACACACTTACATATAGACATACATATATACAAATAGGTATAAGTACTAATTCAAGCACTCGAGTTTGAAATGGAAAACATATAAAACTGCATACATATATAATGAAAAAATGCGTAGTGGTTCCCAGCCCGTAATCTCATAGATAGCTCTGCTGCACTTCATCGTCTTGTATCAAAAATTACTAGTAGGGAGCTTACCTATAGCATAGATGTAAGTTGTGAGCTTTCGCTCAGCAAGTACAATAATTTATCCGCAAAACATAACATAATAAAGCAATGCATGAACCCATTATGCTTTGATTATACTTTCTTAAATTAGCTTATTTATGGGCCCTTACATAACATAAGTGTACGTACCGTGGTGTGCTGCCATGGAGTGGTTGGGGCGGCCAGCCCAATCCAACTCAAACCATGGACCAAACCTGACCTAGTGCAGGTTAGTACGACACAAAACTTACTTATCATCTTTCATAACATCATATTCTTAAAATAGTTTCTTACTTGAAACTTGATCTTATTCTTACCATATAAGTTATCGATAGTGAACATGCTTCATGATGTCACAATATAAATCATAAATCATATACATTGTATTCATAAATGCATGGACTTTGAAAACATGCAATCAATAAAACAAATTGCATATGCTGTAGGCGGAGTTGTACTTACAAGTTTTACTAGATCGGAGGTTTGCTACTTCAATGAGTTGTAACAACAGTTAATTACCTGATACAAAAAGACGTAAGATAAGAATCATCCTATCTTACCATAACTTATTGCATTTAGTGTTGGTATCCAACCAATCTTTATCCATAATCTTCGTTATATGTCCCCTTATATACAAGATTGATACTTAATTTGGTTACTAATTGTAACCGTAGGCTCTTGATTTACCAACAACCAAACAATATTT
The DNA here is from genome assembly GCA_025413025.1 of Ficus hispida. Lineage (NCBI taxonomy): Eukaryota > Viridiplantae > Streptophyta > Magnoliopsida > Rosales > Moraceae > Ficus > Ficus hispida. The sequence goes on along the minus strand of CM046364.1, from coordinate 10,907,000 downwards.
GATGGCTTAAATACCATAAATCTTAGTTATAAGATCTCATAGTTCCTTATCAGGTTACCATAAGTAACCTTGGGTAGGGCCCAATTATGTATTATATAAAACTTAGTAACCCCTTTGTGGTTACCATGGGTATCCTTTATTACCCTACCCCATTTAATGAATCCATTACCATAAATCCTTACTTATGACTATTTATTTTATTCAAAAATAGTAAAACTATGAAATTCTAAAAACTTTTTCTGAAAATAGTCCCAAAATTCAGTCAACTGTGTATGTGCAGAAACTGTCAAATCCAGCACTGTTTTGAAAGTCATGTACAGGAATTTCCTGTTTTCCTGCCCAGTTTTTAAATCTCAGTTTCTACTTGAAAATTAGTTTTGAATTTGCAAAATTCTTCTTCATAAAAGTTGTAGATCTTAAATATTCCTACAACTTTCATGTTTTGCTCAAAACCCAGTTCAACACTTAACTTATCCATTTACCACGTTGAAGTTGTCTGGCCGTGTACCCTGTATTGCCCAGGCCAGGCTCGGGTTTTGCTAAAACTGAGGCCGTTGGAGCCTAATTTTTGAAAACGGTCCATGTTGCCCCCTAGAATTTTCCTTACTCTACAACTTTCATGTTTTGACTTTTTTCAAATTCGGCCTCTGAAGGCCTTAAAACTGATATTCCAGATTGCTACCCTGCTAGGACCCGAATCTGGCAGTTTTCGGTTTCATTGGTTCATACGCAAATTACATGCACACTACCTCAAACGGTTAAAACCGTGAGCCTACAACAAGCATGCAGCGCGTTTACTATTGTTTCCCTTGTCATACGTTTCATACTAACTATACTAATAACATATAAACCCTAATGGTAAATGTTACCATTTCTAGGGTCTCTGAGGTTTTTAAAACCTTCCACATATCAAGTAGCACAAATCCATCATCAATAATCTGATGATCATTCCTAAACATCTTGGGGACATATAACAAATACTTGGTGAGCATACACCCTTAACACATGCCATCACATACAACCATACAATCACACTTTCTAAACCCTAACATGCACAAATTAAGCTCAATAAAACCATTACATGAAGAAAAAGAAAGAAAATGAGCTTATGCTCTTTACATCTCATACTTAAAATACACTTAAAGATCTTGCTCCAAACTTAAATAAAAACTTAGGGATTTAGAGGATTTACCTCAAGGACTTGGGAGATGATCTTTAAGCTTGAATCCAAAATTTTCTTTCTTGATTTTCTTTCTCCAAAGAATCTGACCAAGACTTGTTCTCTCTCTTCCCTCTGTGTTTGGCCTTTGTGGGGTTTTGTGAACTAAATTGTGAGCTAAAGAGGTCAAAGTAAACAAAATGGTCAAATTCTCATACAACACCTATTTATAGGTGATTTTACTTTCTTCATATTTGCAATTCAATCCTTCCAAAGAGGAGTAATTTCCCACAATTCCATGCAAGGTGGCCGGCCAAGGGAGACTTGCTTCGTGGGCAAGCATATTTTTTTTTCATAATTACTTATAATGCTTTCCATAATTTCAAAAAATCCAAAATTAGTTAATTATCCTTTTTGATGAGGTGTCCCTTGATTAGGGTCCATTTGGCTTGTCTCCCAAAGTACAGTCCAATATCATACTAATATGAATATTATCAATACTGTTTCCAACTAAAAACAGTACTGTTATACTGAACTGCAGTCCAAAATTCATCTATGCTTAACTGGACAGCGTAAAAAAAATTTCTCCGGACTTGAAACCTCTTGGCCTTAATACTCTAAATATTGAGCTTGATTTTTCTATAGTAGTCCCGTACCTTATTTTCACTTCCATATTCATAATAACAGTTTTTACAGTATAATTTCATACTGTTAATTATACTGCAGTACCATCTCAATCATATCTTAAATTTTTCTGGTCAAACTTTAACCAGAATAAAATCATACATAAATTCTAATTCTGATAAAATCATATCAGACATTTCTTATAAACATGCATAATACAAATTTTGATTTCAAATAACAGAAATCGTAATTTGCATAAAGACTGGTTATTACATGTTATCTGTATGGTGCTATGTTATTAACTTGTTCTTATTAACTTATGGCGTTGTGTATAAATGTACGTTTCTATATACTTTCTTTAAAGAGTACAAGTCATTTTTCTATGCATAGCTCGTTCTGATGATGTCGTGTTGTGAAAAATTGTAAGTGCACAATATCGTCGTAGATAAATAATAAAGTGATAAGTAAAGTATCATTTTTACGAGGACTGTCGTTACCAATTACCAAAATTATATTAATTCCAACTTTATTTGAATAAACAAAATAAGATTTTTAAATAAAAATAACAAAATAAGTAAAAAGACAAAAGAATAAAAATACTAAAAATCCAAGGTTTCTGATTTCACCGGATTAATCATATCAAAATCCTCTAATTAATTAATCAATGTTTATTCCTTATGTTGCTAGCGAATCTCACTAATATAATCATTAATCTTTCTCAAGTATTAACAACTTATCTCACAATAAGCTCGTTATCACCTTTCGGTCTCAAATTCTAAGCTTACCATAATTCATTAAGAGCAGGAAATTCATAATGTGCACAAGTTTCATAACTATCTCTAGCTTATGACAATCTCATGGTAGATTAAATAATGATTTATTCAATTATCACTTCTTAGTCTCAAATCAAATATCAAATCATGCAAAAGTTGACCATAAATTCACAAGCATTAAGCACAGATTAAAATACTCAATACAGAACTGGAATAGAACATCAATCAATTAAAAATAGAAAAAATAAATTAATCATAATCGGATAGATCGTATACCTAGAAAAGAAAGTTACTTCATAAATAACAATAGAAATCTATAAAATAAATGTTCAATCATTTTCAAATTACAAAAATAAAAAGATAAGAAAATAAGAAAGAAAAAACCTAATTGTGAAGGTGTCACAAGTCTCCAAAGCCTTCTCCTAAAATTTCTTCTCAATCTCTTCTTCATAAATTAAGATAATTTCTACCTAATTTTGTAGAAAATTAGTGGAAATTTCTTGGAAAGTTGATGGGGGACGCGTGAGGTTGACAAATCGGGTAGGTCACGTTCTAGGGTCTGTCATGTCCTAATCATGGGATGATGATATTTATATGTTAGAAATTTCTTACGTTGGCAGGTCAAAGTCATATGATATTCTTTTTGAAGGTATTAGATACGATATTTTTCCTCCCACGAGTTAACAAATAAAATAATATTGTAATTAAGTTTGCAGGTCAAATCAATCCTATTAGCTTATGTATCCTGCCTTCCACGAAACCTAATTAAAGTAGAAGAAAAGAAAAGGGCAAAAAAAAGAAAGGAACTAAGCTGGGAGTCCTTATCAGATATCCATAGTTTTTCTCCATGGCACCAGCTGGGAAATTGTTTACGATGGGACAAGCTCTTGTCCTCAAATCGAAGGTCGAAGGTCGAAGGTCGAAGGTCGGGACGTGGTCCCCCTGCCGACATACAAGAAATAAGTATGCATATTGTTATTCTCTTAACATATATATTTTTGTATTAATCATAAACCTAATAATTTCTCTGCATATTGTTAGAATTCTTTTTTTTTTTTTTTTGTAAGAATATTGAGTACCAGATGAAGAATTTCAACTTATTTGTCGATCATAAATATTATCGTGACGATTAGAACAGGTACATATATAGGAAAGACACCCTAATTGGGGTTGGAAAGGCTGTAGAGCATGTGCAAAAAAAAAAAAAAAAAAAAAAAGAAATATGGTAGCAAGTAGCTATACTCTCTCATAAGACGTACTTCTCTTTTGCCTCAATAATCAATAGTACTCCCAATATTCTTAACGCTATCATTTGAAATTATCTTATTTTCTCTGTCATTTGATCATCTGGCTCTGGAGGTAGTTTCTTGGGTGAAATTTTTTTTTTCCCCCAGAAACAAAGAGATTATTTGGAAAAAGAAAATTTACATGAAATTACGGTGTTTTTCCTCTCGAGGCCCTTGTTTCATGGCTTGAGCATTTAAGATGGTCGTTGCAACAACTTGACTAGGCCTTCACTTTTTAAGGGGTGAACTTTCGGAAACTTAGAATAAATCAACTTGATCCGTTGACCGAGGTATAAGTTAATTTGGTATGTGATGGTTATTAACGGCGGAGTCGAAAAATTTATACATTGGGGCCGTTAAAAAAATAAAGACAACTTTATATTTTAATTATTGAAACATAAAAAAAATCTTTTAACGTATGTGAATAACTAAATTCTACTGAAATGTTAAGAGTAAAAATTGGCATACCAACCCCCCATGCGATTTGAGTTTTGCGCCCCCCTGCCGCTTCCGCCGCCACCGTGGTGCTCTATGTTTCGCCCCCCCCCCCCCCCCCCAACCACCTGTCGATAGGGTTTTTATGATTTTTTATTCTTGTTAAATTGATTTTTATTAAATTATTAAAATACCCTCACAAATTAGATCACATACATTACACATGACTCATTTCGTTAAAAACTTAACGGTTTTGGACGAAAATAACTATAATAATCAATATTTTAAGAATTCAGAGTCTTATCAACAAAAGAAAAAAAAAAAAAAGAATCAAACCATCACCTATAAAAGAATTTAAAAACTATTTGGATCAATTACTCTAATTAAAATCATTCTATTGATAAACAACGAACATTATTGCAAGAGAATCATTGAAAAACGATAATATATATATATATATATATATATGACAAGAAACCGCAAACCAAAGCAAAAATTATTCGAAGAACACTTCAAATAATAAAACAAGATAAAAAATTAAATTAAAAAAAAGATCAACAACCATATACGGCTAACTAATACATATACAAGTGAATTAATTAATCCCAAAGTACAGGATAATTACATCATGATAACTCTACAAAGTAGAGTTATTTTAACATTCTTAAACTTATATTTATGTTATAATCTTAGTAATTTATATTAATTTTTTCCAAATTTATTATGTTTTCCAAAATGTGTAGGTTAATTATGTTAATAGGGTTAAAAGTAACTATTTGAAGCTAAAATGTAATAAAAGAATTTCAAAGGCAAAAGGAAATTCAGAGTTATCATCCACCACTCTCAGAAAGACTCATGCGTGCCCACTCGCAATTTGGGCCATCAGATCAGTGAGGAAAAGGCCCAGATAGTGAGTTCCACAACACTCGCCCCAGCTCACGCGTCCAAGGCTGCATGTCGACCAACTCAGGGGATGCTAGATCCTGTGTCGTACGTCCCACCTTGCGTTCGTGCGCTTGCAAGCTCCAACCAATGCCAGCCCGCCATGCGTCCCACTTTTTCATCCAGCCAGTCATCCGTCGCCACCTAAGGTTTTTGTCCCTACAGAAGTACAATTACAAACAAGAATCGAATATATCTATATATATATATATGGACTCCTATGCGATACTTTTCTCATACGTCGTTTTATAACGTGATTAATTTGTGTTACATTATATCAATCACGATAATATTTTACATTGATACTATACGTAAATCAACTAGTTTGATTAGACCCTATTCCCAATTTGATTGGCTGAACAAAGGAATGCTAGACGTTGCTAATTATATTAAAAAAAAAAAAAAAGAAGTCATCCCTTGTAGACTCGGTCCCATTATTTGTGAGAGGCTCAGGTTTAACCTTGTTAGATTAAACAATAATATCCTTTATGAATATTGTTCGAGTTTTAATGTTGCCCTGTACCTAACGATTTTTCTAGAACACGTCTATGTACTTACGTTCCTCCCTTATAACCTTTCAAGTAATTAATATTAAACTCATCTACCAGAAATTAAAGAAAAAAATTTCAGAAAGTACCCCTTGTGTTGATTGAAATGTATACTTTTCTGCATCAACTTCCCCCTCTAGTACTTAGTTACAAGGAGATTTCAGTTGAAGCTTCCTCTTCTTTGCAGTATTTGACGAGCTACAAGTTTATGAGTCGATGGACGAAGGAGGAGAGGAAAAACTAGGTTTTTGTTTTCTTTGTTTTGGTTTTTCTTTAAATTCGGAGAAATTTGGTTTTAAAATCGATTTTGTTATATTACTTAGTTATAATATCAATTTTTATAATAATATATAATATATCAATTGTTCGATTAAATCTAACGGTTCAAAAAAGAGTTCTACCGGTAGGAACTCTGGGAAATATTCTACCATAACATCTCCCATTTTAAAAATATATATTTCATATTTCGTAAATTTTTATATGTTCTTATAATTTGTTTTAGACATTTTGTTATAAATAAGTCATATTAATTTAAAAAATAATTTTTATTAAAATATTATCTTCAAAACAAGATTTTTTATTTTTTCATTTTAGTCATTTTTTTTATATTGGTTTGATTTATTATTAACATTTTAGTTCTTTATTTTTTTTAATCTTTTCCATACCTTCTTTTTTCAATTTTGTTAGTGTTTTTTTAATCTATTTTTTAGATAAAATTTTCATAAATATATTCAATTAGATGTTTCAAACAAATTTTTAAAATAGTCTATAAGAAACTCAAAATAAGCTATTATTCATCCATTTCATCCAAAGTAGGGGTGGCAATACGAATCGCGACACGACTCGAAAACGACACGAAGTTCATGGGTTCGGGTTGAGAAAAATAGGGGGCCGGTAGATTTTAGGTCACCCGAAATTGACACGGAAAAAAAATGAGTCGTGTTCGAATTGGATTCGTATAACCCGAATACGACCCGTTTTTTTTTTCGTGTCAATTTCGGATCAAATTTTGTGTCAATTCTCGTGTTAATTTCGGGTCAATTTCGTGTCGTGGATCAATTTCGGGTCAAATTTCGTGTCAATTTCGTGTCACGGGTTAATTTCGATTCGTGTCGTGTAGCAGGTTACGGGTCAATTTCAATTCGTCTTGTGTTAACCCATTTCGGATTCGTGTCGTGTTTGTGTCACATGTTGAAGTCGTGTTTGTGTCGCGGGTCATGTTTGGGTCAGGGGAAAAATTCGACACTGCTCTAATACGACACGAACCCGACACGTGACACGAATTGCTACCCCTAGTCCAAAGCAAGGGAGGGTAGAGAGAGAGAGTACTTTTTTTGGTTTTGTTTTGTTTTTTGTTCACTGACACACACGGGGCTAGGCGGGAGAGAGAGAGAGAGGAGAGATATTGAGTGGGGTGGAATTTTTAGTACTTCGATTTATTTTGGGGTTAATTTCACTTTTAGCACCTCTGAAAAAAATAATGGTAAAAACAGCAGTACTTTTTTTTCTATTCAATTTCAGCACTTAAAGTGGGACCCAGTAGCATTTAATGTATATCAAATTACAGGTTTACCCTCATCTCCTACACACTAAAGAATCTCTCTCCCTCGCATGGCCCAAAAAAGTTTTTCAAACCACCATGTACAGTGGTTTAGAGAGAGAAAACTGAAATCTAGAGAGAGAAAGAGTCACCACCCAACGGAAACTTATTTCGTTTTTTCACTTTTCCGCCTAGCCCCCCCACCCATTTTGAAACCCAAATCTTCATATAATAGAGAGAAATTTTCATCTACAGAGAGAAACTTCCATTTAGAGAGAGAAACTTTCATTTAGAGAGAGAAACTTCCATCGAAAGTTTTTTTTTTTTCTTTTAATCTAACATTTTTGGCCATTTTTGAGTAAAGGTCATAACTATTATGACCACCCGGTTATGATCGTTATGACCTATGTTTAAAAATGACAAAAAATGTTATCTTAAAAAAAAAAAATTTCGATGATTTGTTAAAAAAAAAAAAAAATGGTCATAACCATTATGACCATCCGGTCATAATGGTTATGACCTTTACTATTTATGTTATCTTAAAAAAAAAAAAAAAAAACTTTCGATGATTTGTAAAAAAAAAAAAAAAAAAAAAAAAAAAAAAAAAAAATTGGTCATAACCATTATGATCAGATGGTCATAATGGTTATGACCTTTACTATTTATGTTATCTAAAAAAAAAAAAACTTTCGATGATTTAAAAAAAAAAAAAAAAAAAAAAATTGGTCATAACCATTATGACCGAATGGTCATAATGGTTATGACATTTACTATTTATGTTATCTTTAAAAAAAAAAAAAATTGGTCATAACCATTATGACCGGATGGTCATAATGGTTATGACCTTTACTATTTATTATGTTTATTTGTCGGGATGTCCTCCTAAACCGGAGGCTGTTATAGATGCTATAACAAAACTTCGTAAGAAAATATCTAGAGAAATCTATGAAGATCGAATTAGATCTCAACAGGAGAATCGTTGTTTTACTACCAGCCACAAGTTTCGTGTTGGACGCAGTACTCATACTGGAAATTATAATCAAGGATTACTCTATCAATCACCATCTACTTCAGAGATCCCCACTGAAACATTTTTCAAATATAAAAATTCAGTATCTTCCCACGAATTAGTGTTATCTTTAAAAAAAAAAAAAAAAATTGGTCATAACCATTATGATCGGATGGTCATAATGGTTATGACCTATTAAATAGTAAAGGTCATAACCATTATGACCATCCGGTCATAATGGTTATGACCAATTTTTTTTTTTTTTTTTTTTTTTTACAAATCATCAAAAGTTTTTTTTTTTTTTTAAGATAACATAAATAGTAAAGGTCATAACCATTATGACCATCCGGTCATAATGGTTATGACCAATTTTTTTTTTTTTTTTTTTATTTTACAAATCATCGAAAGTTTTTTTTTTTTTTTTAAGATAACATAAATAGTAAAGGTCATAACCATTATGACCATCCGGTCATAATGGTTATGACCAATTTTTTTTTTTTTTTTTTTACAAATGATCGAAAGTTTTTTTTTTTTTTTTTTAAGTTAACATAAATAGTAAAGGTCATAACCATTATGATCATCTGGTCATAATGGTTATGACCAATTTTTTTTTTTTTTTTTTTTTTAACAAATCATCGAAATTTTTTTTTTTTAAGATAACATTTTTTGTCATTTTTAAACATAGGTCATCACGGTCATAACCGGGTGGTCATAACCGGGTGGTCATAATAGTTATGACCTTTACTCAAAAATGGCCAAAAATTTTAGATTAAAAGAAAAAAAAAACTTTCGATGGAAGTTTCTCTCTCTAAATGAAAGTTTCTCTCTCTAAATGGAAGTTTCTCTCTGTAGATGAAAATTTCTCTCTATTATATGAAGATTTGGATTTCAAAATGGGTGGGGGGGCTAGGCGGAAAAGTGAAAAAACGAAATAAGTTTCCGTTGGGTGGTGACTCTTTTTCTCTCTAGATTTCAGTTTTCTCTCTCTAAATCACTGTACATGGTGGTTTGAAAAACTTTTTTGGGCCATGCGAGGGAGAGAGATTCTTTAGTGTGTAGGAGATGAGGGTAAACCTGTAATTTGATATACATTAAATGCTACTAGGTCCCACTTTAAGTGCTGAAATTGAATAGAAAAAAAAATACTGCTGTTTTTACCATTATTTTTTTCAGAGGTGCTAAAAGTGAAATTAACCATTTATTTTGTTCTCTTTTGGCCCAGTTTTTTTTTTAATTTATTTTTTCATTTTATTCCTATTCTATATTGGTTCATTTTTTAAAATTTTAATCATTTTATTTTTATTTTTTTATCTTTTTTATACCTCTTTTTTTAAATTTTATTTTCAGGTATTTTGTTGATTTTTTTTTGTTTTTGTATATTTCTTACTTAAATATTTTTTTATTTAAATAAAAATTCTCAAATATGTGTAATCATCTGTATAGCATATGTTATGTTTTTAAACTAGTAAAGATAAATGTGAGAAAACATTTTTTTTTTCTTTAGCTCCATCCCAATCCTTCTACTCACGTAAGGATTGTTTTTTGTGGGCCCCAAGAGATTTTTTAGTTTTTTTGGGTGAGTGGTCCTAAGAGATTTTTAATTCCTAGTATTTGTATATGTGGCAAAGAGAGAATTTAAGATGCTTATATACTTGTTTAATAAATGTATTTTTTTTTAATAAATTTATGTAATTAATCTATTTGATTTACATGTATTGTTAAGTAATTTTATAAATAACTTATTATATTTTAGAACTTTTAGTATAAATGAAAAGTATAATTTTTAATTTTTTGTACGTAATTATAATTTACATTCTGAATTTTTAATTTTGAAATTATTCATCTTGAACTTATAAATATATGACGTTAATTAAAAGAAATTGACATAATAATAACAATGTTAATCTTCTAAAAGAAATTGACATATGACGTTAATTAAATTTTTTTTTAGTATTATTTTTGCTTGTTTAATTAATATCTTATTTTGTTGAAAAATTCGTTATATTTTGGTGAATTCCTAACAATTTCCCTTGGAAGGCCATTATATAATGTCTTATAGTTTATCCAAATTCTGTACATGAAAAGTTTACAGATCATATATATATACACAGATTCGACAAAATTATTTACAATTAACTACATTAATATTACAAATTAGAATATACAGAGGTAATGAAAATAGTGGAGATCGTTCGGAATGTCAACCGTGGCACTCGACAACTGCTGTATAAAAACTATATAATATCTTACATATATACATGTATACAAACAATATTTAGCAAACATTATAACCAACTCTCTTTTTTTCCCTCTCCCTCAACTAAAGTATAAAGGGGAAAAAAGAAAAAGATTAATGCACGAATCGCTATATGAAAGGAAACAAGAGAAACTCCAACGCAAGAAGATTCCAAAGGAATTGATAGAAATTTGCACTTGCTTCCTGCACACACACACACACACACACACGCACACACACACATAAAACTTATTAGTAATTTAAAACTCACAAGTATAATATGACATTTGAGTAGAAGATTGGCTATATATATATTATTACCTTGGCACAAACACGACACGAATCCGAAATGGGTTAACACAACACGAATTGACCCGCAACCTGCTACACAACACGAATATAAATTAACCCGTGACACAGAATTGACACGAAATTTGACCCGAAATTGATCCACGACAAGAAGTTGACCCGAAATTAACACGAGAATTGACACAAAATTTGACCCGAAATTAACATGAAAAAAAAGGGTCATATTCGGGTTCTACGGATCTAATTCGAACACGACTCATTTTTTTTCCGTGTCAATTTTGGGTGACCTAAAATCGACCGGCCCCCTATTTTTCTCAACCCGAACCCATGAACTTCGTGTCGTGTCATCGTGTCACGATCCGTATTGTCACCCCTACTTTGGATGAAATGGATGAATAATAGCTTATTTTGAGTTTCTTATAGACTAGTTAAAAATTTGTTTGAAACACATAATTGAATATATTTATGAAAAATTTATCTAAAAAATAGATTAAAAAAACACTAACAAAATTGAAAAAAGAAGGTATGGAAAAGATTAAAAAAAATAAAGAACTAAAATGTTAATAATAAATCAAACCAATATAAAAAAATGACTAAATGAAAAAATAAAAAATCTTATTTTGAAGATAATATTTTAATAAAAATTATTTTTTAAGTTAATATGACTTATTTATAACAAAATGTCTAAAACAAATTATAAGAACATATAAAAATTTACAAAATATGAAATATATATTTTTAAAATGGGAGATGTTATGGTAGAACCTTTCCCAAAGTTCCTACCGGTAGAACTCTTTTTTGAACCGTTAGATTTAATCGAACAATTGATATATATTTTGTAGAGTTATTATATAAATTTTTATTCTTACTGCATATTTTACCCACAAAGGTTTAATGTTTTAGTCAATATTTTTTTTAGTAAGTGGAGAATTTTTTGGAATGCATGACAAAAAATACCCCACCAATAGGTTATATTTTTAACTTTCAGATTTTAATCAAATTCCATTAAATTATAATATTTTTGTTTAATATAATATTACTATGATTTAATATGAACGGTAATAAAATTGAACCGAAATTTTCTGACAACTAAAATTTATATGGTAGGGAATTTTTCATAGTTTACTACATAGTTCTTCTTAGTTATAAAAACTCGAGGACATTTGCAACATTTTAGTTGAAATTTTAGGGGCATTTTTTGAATTTTATTCAAAATTATAATGCAACATCAATTGTTGCGTGAAGTCCAAGGAAAAGAAATCCACATGACGACTCAAACATTCAATAATTCATGTTGGAACAAATGAGCTAGTAATAATTTCATTTTATTCAGTAAAACCTAGTTATGCCATTTCCTTTCATTTATTTTGCATTGAATGATATAATCAAGTGGACATTAAAAAGGAAAAAAAAAGTGGATATAAAAGAAAAATCAAGTGGACAATAATTTTACAAAACTCGGAATGAGGAAAAATCAAGTGGACAATAATTTTACAAAACGCCAAACGAAGCCGTGAGAGAGAGAGACAGGTCCTTCTGAAGGACGACTAACATATCTAGCTACATGAGAAATTACTTCTTTCAAGATTTCCACCCAAAAAAAAAAAAACAAAGAAAAAGAAGGCCGGGGTACATATTGAAATACTAACTAAAATTTGACTAAAACTGACTTGAGTTTTGAAAATATATATTTGATTAAAAACGAATTGTTTGGAGTTAAAAAGTGAATAAAACTTGATCTGTGTTTGGAAAAAATGACAAGATGAACATTGTTTTGTTACTCTCTTCATTTTATGTAATTAAAAAAAATCTCATTTCGGTTTGATATAATAAAATTAGACTTTTAAAGTTCGAGTTTTTTAAAAATGAAAAAGAGATATTTGAATATGTGAACACTGAAATTGATTTCCTTTCAAAGAAAAAGACAGGATAATAGAAAACTTTTGTCCAGTATTAATGCCCCAGACAACCCCTAAGCTAATTAATAGCTATAAATTTGCACATTCTCAACCGAATTTCAGCGACAGCCCTTTCTTTCTTTGTTCCTCCATTATTTGTGGATTTTGGGCTGCTTCTTTAATCCTAGCTAGCCACTTTGGGAAAGGGAAATCTTTGCTGAAACTTGTCCACACAAACTGAAACTCCGTGAAGAAGTACCTTTAGTGGTATGAATTCTCTTATGTACTCGGACTGTCGTTTCTATAGTTACTCAAATTTACTCTTTTATACTCCTAATTTTTTTCCCTTCTTTTGTTTGTTTTTTTTTTTTTAATATATTTTTTATATACTTTTCATTGCCTATTTGGTCTATTACTGCATAAAAGAGAGGTGTTTATATATATATATATCATTATTTAGGTGGGAGGCAAAAGAGAATTGGGTAGAAGTTCTTAGATTCGATATTTTAAAGTGTTTTCGTTTCTTTTTCAATAAATAGGAGATATAGTTCTTATGCCATAAAAAAATGAGTGAAACTAGAGCATGATCAGCTATTTCCTGAATTTGGTTTAGCACTGATCACTGGAATGCATATGATCTATGTTTATGTCTCAGCTGTTTTGGAGAAAATCAAAGCATATTAAATTTGGTTACTTCACTTTTCGTGTTAAAATTTCAAAATTTGTTTGGTTTCTCCTATATATTGGGGGGAAAAAAGAAAGAAAGAAAGATAGATGGTGTTTGTTGCTAAACTAAAATTGTGCGGGTACTTACCAAGAATTCTTATTTTCAACTAGATATTCTCATCAATAATTCTGCAGACTTTCTGTATTTTGACACTTTTTGGCAGAATATCCAAAATTTTCTATGTGAGTTTCAATAAATATCGAAAAGCGTCATGCCATATAATTAAATTTATTTTTGAATGCGGTCAAATTCATATATACATACATATTTATTTATTTATTTTTCCTACAATCTTAAATGCTTTTTTTTTTTTTTGTGAAGTTGGGGATTTTAATTTTATTCCATACTTAAAATATCAGCTCTTACAAAGGGTCCCAAGAATTTGGGCTAAACATCAAGCCAGATACAAGAACTAGAAGAAGAAAGAGCCAATCTTAAATGCTTTCACGTGATATAAGTAGACAAAATACTCATTCTTAAGATCAAAATAGACATTTGCATCTCCTAAAAGCCTTTTGTTTTGATATTCTTTCCTCTTGCATGAAACTATGGATTTATGGTATTGAATTAGATGTCAATATAGCCTTTTAAATTATTTTTCTTAATTTTCAAATACATGCTTCTCACTTATTATACAAATAATCACTTCTAAATACTAATCATATACTTAGTGGTTTGATATATATATATATATATATATATATGATAAAAAAGGGATAGTGGTTTGACTGATAATTAGCTAATTTATGTGTTATATTTAGGGTTGCTCAGTTAGTCCCTAAACTTTTAATATTATACAACTTTATTCCTAATTTTTTTCGAAGCTTAAAAGTAACTAAACTATTAAAATATTACTATAACAGTCTTTCCGGTTAATTTTTAAATGGTATTTATTAGTAATTTATCAAAAAAGTGATGTTAATTAATTAACCGATTCCGTCTAAAAATTAATGAAAATTAACAAATATTATTGGATAGTTCTGCATCTGATCCAAGAATCTCTTGAAGCTCATTCTCCATTTCGGTAACTACTTGTTGTTTTCTTTGTTTTTGTTTTTGTTTTTGTTTTTGTTTGGGATCTGTAAGTCCGAGTCTCCCAAAGTAAGCAGAGAGAGATAATAAAGTGTGATGGAAGAGAAAATGGTCCAAGTAAAATAAGTAAAAGGGCAACATTTGAAGAAATACATAAAATAGAGGATGGCAAAAGATTTTGAGCACGTGAAGCAATAGAGAAAACTTATTCTAGTGTGGCATATTAGACAACATTACTCTACTACAAAAGATTTATAATAGATAAAACCTCTCAAAACCCAGAACACCAAAAAAACCCCAAAAATTGCGAAACAATTACCTTTCTTGACTAGCAGTATCTCAAATCTGAGCCATGATGAGTAAAGGAGTCGAGGTCCAAAGCTAGAGAAAGAGAGAGAGTGGGACAGGAATAAAGCGAGAGGAGGAGCTGAAGATGAAGAAACAGAAAGAAAGAGAAACAAAGAGAGTGAGAGAGAAAGAGAGAGGGTGGTAACAGGAACAGAGCGAAACGAAATTTTGCAGAACGAAGAGAGTGAGGAAATTTTCAGAGAGTGAGAGAAACGGAAGAGATATGGCGGAAAGAAAAAGAAAGTGAGAGAGAAAGAGATATGGCGGAAAGAAAAGAAAGTGAGAGAGAAAGAGATATGGAAAGTGAGAGAGAAAGAGAAATGGCGGAAAGAAAAAGAAAGTGAGAGAGAAAGAGATATGGAAGTATAGCAACGGTGAAGAGAAAATTTCAGAAATCCAAAACCGAGAATCGGTGAGAGAGAGAGAGAAATAGAGGAAATTAAGAAAGATCGATAAAAGAGAGGGATTACGGTCCACAGTGTAGTTACAATAACGAAACCAAGATAAATATCAGTTTAATTTTAATTAAATTATATTTTTTATTAGATTTTTATTTATTTTTTTAAATCATAAAAAATTATAAATAACTTTTAAAAAATTAACCAATTCTAACTTAAAAATTTAAATTCTAATTAACTATCCGAATAGATGAAAACTAAACTAAAAATAGGAATTAAAAATTTCAAGAAATCAAATAAATCAATCATACAGTGCCAGCTGTCATCCTAAACAACCAAATAAGAAAGTATGAAAAATGCACATCGGTACTTTTTATCTATTCATTATCAAGAAGAGGCGATACATGATACTATTTGTTTTGGATGAAAACAGTATTTCTTGTTTTTTTTTTTTTTTTTTTTTTTTTTTGTACTTCAATTCCTTTATTTTTTTCATTTTGATCCCTTTTAAACAAGTTTTTCTTTTTTTTAGTCTTTCATTTCTTTTTTTTTTCATTTTCGGACTAAAATTTATCCATTTTTCATTTTAGCCACTTATGTAGGGTTTTTTTTTTCCCCATTTTAGTCCTTTTATTTTTTTGGTTTTTTTATTATTTTTTGAATTTTTTCTTTTACACTTTTTCTATTAATATGCTTTGTTTGTCTATCTCTTCTATATCTATAGCTATATATAGAAAGAAAAAAAAATACCGTTGAAGCTTTTTTTTTTTTTTTTAACAATTTAGTCATTTTTTGTATTGATCAATTTTTTTTAATTTTAGTCTTTTTATTTTTTTTATTTTATTTTTATGTCTCTACTTTTCTTTTCTTTTCAGGTCCTTTGTTATTTTTTCTTTTTAAATTTTTTGGGTACTTTTTTAATTTATTATTTTAATTTTTCCTATATATAAAAATTTTCTCACATATGTCCAGTATGCACGTAGCACATAGAAAGTTGAAAAAAAGCTACCGTAGTTGTCCAAAACGAAAACCTTTTTTTAGTCCTTCAGTTTTCTCTTTTTTTTTTTCGGCACATTTTTTATTTTTCATTTGAGTCCTTTTTTGTTTTCTTTTTTTCTGTTGGCCCAATTTTTTGTTTTTTCATTTCAGTCATTTTATCATTTTCATCTTTTTCATGTCTCTCTTTTTTTTTTTTTTTTTAAGTTTTAGGAACTTTGTTAATTTTTTTTGGTTTGTTTCTTATGTCTATTTGTATGTATATGTTTTTTCCTTATTTAGATAATTTTTTTCAAATATGTCTAATCATGTGTATCTTACATGCCTTTAAACTAATATAATGTATAGATTTTCTTCAAGCCAAAAAAAATTAATAATAATAATTATTATCATCATCATTTTCTCTGTAGTTGGAAAAGGGGAAATCTTTGTCATCACTAGTAACTGCGCACTAGTCAATCGGAGTATTGAACTTGTCCACACAAACAGCGTTGAAGAAATTAAAGTGGTATGAATTTCATGTTGGCTACTTTTCTAGTTTCTCAAATTATTACTCTTTTTTTTATTCCTACTTCCCCCACCCCCCTCATGGAACCATGGTATCACGTATTTGGTTTAGTTCTAATGGAATATGTTCATTTTACACACGCATATAAAATTAATGGTGCAACAGAACAACTAATATCAGAAAATTCTCAGCTAAGTTGGAATTCACTAGCAACCCTTTTCCACTCTAAACTCCACATCCGTATTATGATAAAAAACAAAAATTATAAATGTCAGAAACTAAAATAAACAATAACCATCCATAAGAGAAATTACCTGGACAACCAACTGATGTAATCAAGCATAACAATAAGACATCATAGGAAACAGCTGAAATCATGCCTTTAAAAACTAGATTCTAAAATAGACCTTATTATAAAAACCTTTCTTGTAAAACATGGTAAAAATCAAGAAAGGGAAAAAAGAGTGTATAGTGCTTGTCTTGCAATCAAACAACAGAAACAAACACCAGCTAAAGATACATCCAACCTAAAAACAATATAAGGTAAAAGAACCATATTTCTCCTAACCAAAAGAAAACGTAAAAGCCAAAGTCTCCGTCCACAATTATGGAAAAAACAAAATTTAGGTGGAAATTTTCTTCAAAGAACTTCAAGAATCAAACTCATATTGCTCTACATAAAACATAATGTATTAATGCATGATTATCATACCTCTTAAAAAAACAAAAATTGCATTTCTGACGGAGCTTTCCTTTAAAATTGCACCAAAACTAACCGAAATTCTTTGATATTCTCCGCCCACTGAATTGATGTGTGTGCGAACACATTTTTAATGTCATTTCATTTAAACCGGTAGTCACCTTTCCTTCAAACAACGAGATCATTAAAAATTATTAATTGCTGAAGATGACCAATTAATATTCTATCAAATTTCCCAAAAGCCATCAACTTTGTCTCTTGTGATCTGAGTCTAAATAGCACATTAAGGGGTCTATTTGTAGCAGTAGTTAGAAGTCCTAACTAAGATAATTTTATGAATGGCCCGTGAATTATGCACATTGTCTCATGTTAGACTTTGACTTTCGATTTTAAACGTCACATTCTCCTGAACTTGTATATTGTTACATTTCAATCTTCAGTAAAAAGTTAGACAAAATTAAATATATTTTGATTACATGAGCTTTATTTATAAATAAAGTCATAACTAAATATTTTTGAAGAGAATTTTATCTCATCAGAGATGTTTAAAAGTAAATTGTACTATTATTAAAAAAAAAAACCTATAGTATTATCATAGATATTTTGGATGTATAATTTCTCTTTAAAAAAATGTTTATTCAGTTTTTAACATAATACTAAAATATTGACCATTTTCGTGACAATAGAAATGTTTGAGGTAGTATGACATGTAAAATTAAAAGTCAGGGACTAATATAAGATTGATGTATAATTCATGGGTGGGTCATTTGTGAAACTAATCCTTATATCTTAATTTCTATTTTGAAAATCTAATCACAAAGTTTTAGTTTTAAATGAATAATACAAATAGGATCATTATCTATTTAAAACACTCATTATTAATCTGATATATTTTTCAGAATCAATTCTCATCTTTTCAGATAATAATTCATGAGCCAAAAATATCATACAAATCCGTGTCTATATGGTTGCAACATATAGTACGAACCAGTCAACCGAACGTGCCCAACTAGTAGACTGGACAAGGCCTAACTGCACATATCAATGTTATCGTTCGACACAGTTTTAATTGATAAACAACTCGATATCAAAGAGAGTTTATGAGCTAGCTAGTAAAGGGATCTGTTGGACGTATATAATCAAGCTCTAATAATTTACAGCCAAATCAACTCCAAGTTAATTTTCTACTTAATTATGAACTTCGGTGTTACCCACTGAAAACCCAAACTGCGCTCTTGCCTACACACCATCATTTACAAAGATCTAAATATCTTTTCATCCACGATACATTATCTATATAATATCCCTATAGATTGTCTATAAACGACTTAAGGTCAAGTTCCATTTTACCTTCTCGATTTCTTTATCTTAAAGTTCAACCATTTCACAGTTAAAATAGCCCTACTTATAAAACCTTATAATTAATTAGAATAACATTCAGTCAACAAATGACCAAATGATCGAGATCTCTTATTCTTTCTAACACCTCAATGATATCTTTAAGAGGATAATAGTAACGCTTCTTAAGAGAGCTACGGATTCCACATCTATGAACCACGCTTTATTATTAATAAGTTATTACTACAACACACAAGTATACTAACCTGCAGCCATTGTGCCGTCACACAAGTATACTCTGAACCACTAGAGCATGACAAATTAAACGGGTCGAAGACCAAATGGAAGAAGGCAAATAATTCCAACAAAATTGACCCTTAGCTGTGAGAAATCGACGTTGGAGGAAATGTGTTCATATATTGCTTTTGGTTAAGAAATCTCAAGTGAAGGTTCTTGGTATTACTTCATCGACCATATTTAAACTTATTATTCCCAAATCTCCTTGTTAATTTTAAAGTTTGTTTTCTCCGGGGAACCATAACAAGTTTTCACTCCGAAACCGATCCCGTCCAAAGGAAATTCTGAATACAAGAATCGAGCTCCTTATAATTGAAGATTTCCGGCCATTTATTGACAGTAAAAAGATGGAGAAAATGATGTAGAGATAATAGATTTGATGACTTCTAACCTACCAACCATTGAAAGAGTTGTACCTTCCAATGGGTAAATTATAACTTGATTTTGTAATCCTCTATAAAAAGCATTCGTTTGCCTTTGAAAATAGGAACCTCCAGATAGAGAAAAGGAATGTGACATCTATTCATACCACTGAATTCTAATGTCACACACACCAACACGAAAAAAAAAAAAAAATATATATATATATATATATATAAGATATGTCGGGATTGACTACCTATCCAAAGGGATTCCTATAAGTAGGGACAGAGCTAGATTTGGAGCTCAATGGGGGTACAATTAAAGATAAAAATTTAATTACAAACTAATAGCATGAAAACCAAGTAAAAGTCACGATCTGTTCCATGGAAACCCCCCCCCCCCCCACCAAAAAAATCATAATTGGGCTTGCTGAATATGAGACCAGATCGCTGACGCGGGGGGGGGGGGGGGGGGGGGGGGGGGGGGCATGATGCGAAGACCCAGATGGAGGTGGGGGCTGAGAGCTCGCCAGTGTTGGGGGCCAACACCCAAATCGCGGGCACCGGAAACCTAGATGGGGGGACCCAAAACTCGCCGCACCGGGGGAGTGCAGGGACCAAATCTAATTTGGATAAGAGAAATTATCTATTTGACCTAGAAAAAGCGTGCAACATGCTTCTCACGTAACCAATCTATTAGTATTTTGATATAAAGGATTGAAATTGCCAAGAAATAAGAGTTTAGGGTTATATCAGTAAAATAAAGAAGAAGAAAGAATAGGATCAAACCGTCACCGAGTTCATAGACTATTTAAGTCAATTACTAAAAATAAAAACTAAAATTTAAATATTCACCTTTTATAGCATATATTCTTGCTTTATCCAAAAGTATATCTTACATTTTGAAATCATGTATTTTTATGTCATTCTATTGTATACTTCAAAGATGGTATTTGGGTGCTATAATTTCTTTTCTTCTTTTTTTTTTATCTGCCTAAATTGGTAACAATTTGCTTAATACATATGTGTGTATTGGGCTCGTTAACTTAATCTTTTTTATTATTATTATTTGATTGCTTAGAGAATATCATATAATCAACACAATGGCAGAGGTTAGAGGAGATCATACTACAATTGAAGTTGATGCTCTGGCAAATGGATTGGAGAATAAGGATGAGATCTACAACTGAACATCTCACCTAGATGCTGCATCTTCAAAGTCCCAAACATATTGAGAAGGCACAATCCGAAAGCTTATGCACCCAACGGATTTTCCATAGGACCCTATCATTATGGAAAGAAACACCTCAAGGCCACACAAAAAATCAAACTCAAGTATTTGCACGATCTCATCTCCAGTTTTGAAGATCCGAAGGCGAAGTTAAGGACTCTCATTGAAGCCATTAGCAAGGTTCAGCAAGAGGCTCGCGATTGTTACCCCGATCCTATGATCATATCTAAGGATGAGTTTATAAACATTTTGGTGCTTGAGTTTGCTTTCTCATCGAGCTATTCCGCAAGAATCAGATGACAAGCTTCAAAAAAACGATGACCCTGTATTTAAGATGAGTTGCATGCGCCAATTTTTATGCCATGACTTGATATTGCTTGAGACCAAATCCCTTGGATGTACTGGAGATTTGTCTGCGATTACCAGGAAGCCCGATGACCAGACAACTTCTAACCTAAGTTCATTGGTCCTATTTTACTGCTATACTGTAAGCATCACTATCTCGAACTTTCCTTCGACATTGACGCAGTTTGTGAACCATTTCTTTCAAGGGAACATGGGAGCAAGCATATTCTTGATCTCTTGAGAACTCCATGTTATCTAGTATTACAGAAGTAAAAGATGTGATGAATGGAAACCCATGCCTTCAGCTACAAGACTGAGGGAGGCTGGAATCAAGTTCAAGGAGTACATCAACATCCATCCTCGATATTAAATTTGATCTCGGTGTCCTTGAAATTCCGTCACTAACCGTTCAGTAAACCACCGAAACTCTTTTCAAACCTCATCTGCTTCGACAGTGTCTCCGAATTGCGCTCATACAGTTACTTCTTACGCCGTACTACTAGACAACCTCATTAACACTACCGATGACATGGAGATACTTTGAAAAGATCATTAGAAACTGGTTGAATATTGATGATGCTACAGATTCTTTAACCAACTCTACGACGACACTTTGTACAACAATTTTACTATATATGCAGATCTCGCTGCAAAAGTGAATGAATATCGCCGACGCAGTTGGCCAAGACATCGAGCAGAGTCTATACGTAAGTATTACAAGAGGCCATGGGCACTTGTTTCAGTCATTGCTGCTACGATCCTCCTGGTTCTCACCTTCCTCCAAACCGTGTTTACCATAAATTAATAGCATCTCAGCTTTCAAGCCTATATTCAGCAGCATGTACCATCTGCTCTATATGTGGAGTTTTATTGCAACTGTTTTCCCTTCGATTTTTCATTTTTTATTTTATATATATTATACTGTTGACGTAAATCATGATATTTACTCTCG